>JXPL01005827.1:0-11144 GCA_001015235.1 Sphyracephala brevicornis | reverse complement strand
AAATTAACATAAAACATATATCTTATACATAAGNCATATATCTTATTATTTGTTAAAAATTGTATAATATAAATGCAAAAATATTAAATTGTCTACTGTCTTCGGCCCTAGTCTGTTTCGATTCTCTGTTGTTATGATGCCCGCAAACGAGAATGCATACTGAATGAAAGTACCTCAATGCCCTATCGTTTAGCGACTTTGTGTTATTGCTTTTCACAACGAAATTTTGTCGCTGTTTTACAATGTTTTTTCACTGCATAATTTAAGGTTCAAACGTGCGGTGTATTCATGCAGTTCTCTGAATCACATTATATACATTATTAAAACAGTCTATAAACCGTTTAATTCTGCTTTAATTTATGACAACGTTAGGAATATAAAAATTTTTATTTTCTTTTCATTTCGTTATTATTGAAATTAATAAATTTCGTGTACACGTACTACACTTTCTAAAATAAAAGTTCTATTATAAGTTAAGACCAATTTAGTGATATGCATTCCATTGTTATGATATTATAATAATCTTTATTAACAGAAAACTGGCATAACAATTAAGAAGTCTGCCGAAATTATGTGAAACATGCTATTCTTCTTCTTAATTTTTCCCTCCAACAATGTAAATGGTTATCCTACATTTGATACCAGCAAAGCGTTAAGAAGCGCAAATAAATTAATTTAATTTACACATAAAATTGTTTAATTAGACTGAAATTCGAAAAAAAAAACAAACGTATTTCCAGAAGCCCAAAATTGTGTATTTCTGCAACTTACAATACTAATGCTAAAATTCATTCTCCAATTTAAAATATTTGCGAATATGACGATGTGTTTTATACTACTGGAATACTCCTATACTCCAGAATAGGAGTATAGGGCTCTCTACCACTCCCATTATATATATAC
The DNA here is from genome assembly GCA_001015235.1 of Sphyracephala brevicornis. Taxonomy (NCBI): domain Eukaryota; kingdom Metazoa; phylum Arthropoda; class Insecta; order Diptera; family Diopsidae; genus Sphyracephala; species Sphyracephala brevicornis. Next base: position 10,241 of record JXPL01005827.1, on the reverse strand, counting down.
TATGACTAAAATGTATAATTATTTATCTCTTAAATTAAATATAAAAATTTATTTACTATTAGAAATTCTTTGATATATATAAACGAATGATCTACATATGTGCCTCCAGAAGATTACTTGTGTTATATAGAAGTAGGTCATTATTTTTTAAACCAGAAATATATTTTTTAAATATATAATGTTTAAAATAAAATAAAAAAATTAAAAAAATGAATAACTGTTCACAAATTATTCCATGTTCTATTTATTATTGAAATTTAACTGTGTAAACTGAAATTTTATTTTTATATGCTCTGTGCTATTTGATAATTGAATAGTTAATTATTATTACTAATAACATCATTATTAAATTAGTCAAATCGAATTTCAAGGGCCATATATAGTATTTTAATATGTTATATTATTGTTGATTTGCCATTGTCCTTAACTATGATATTAAAATACACGAAGGAAAAAAAGTGAGTTCATATGGAAACACATACATACATACTCGTACATATGTATATGAAATAAACATGCCATCTTGGCTGAAAGTGCCTTAAACATTTCAATATTTACTTATTTTGTTCAATATATTAATAAATAAAATTCTCTCAAAATTAAACCGACAAGAAATTGAATTTAATAAAATCAAATCAGTTTTTGAAAATCTTAAATGATTTTAAAATAAAAACAACTCCTGCAGTAAAAGTTTTATATTTATTTGCAAACATTATTATTTGTATTAATTTATGTGAATACATACATATGTTGTACATTTCCTTAAAGTCTGTATTGTGACAGTAATGACATATGTATATTGTTACATCTCTCCGATCAAATTCAAATAATTGCGAAAATTATATCACTTTTATACTCTTGAATACTCTGTTATTATTTATTTATTCCTCTTACTCCTGTGAGGATCATAGGGCCACAACAAAGTTCTTAAATCTACTTCTATCTGATGACAGGCTTTCAATCTCATTAAAGCTCATTCCAATTCCTTCAATGTCTTTCTCTAGTTATCTTGTCTATGTGCGCGCTGGTCGACCTCTTCTTCGACTGCCTTGAGGTTTTCATTCAATAGTTTGCCTNCAATTCCTTCAATGTCTTTCTCTAGTTATCTTGTCTATGTGCGCGCTGGTCGACCTCTTCTTCGACTGCCTTGAGGTTTTCATTGAATAGTTTGCCTGGTGATGTCGCTGGGGGCTTTTCTTAGCGTATGTTCCACTTGCGCTTAAGAATGGTTTCTGGCCAGTGAGTCTTTAAAATGCGCCTGAGGCTTCGGTTAAAGAAAGCTTGAATGCATTGTTAAAGTCGGGGGCTGCGCTCTTGTTACGGATTTATTATTCCATACATACATAGTGTAAATGTATATATGTTTGTATAAAATGTGTCTGATGCTCAGATTAAAATAAATAAATAATAAATGAATTCATAGACATATATTATAATATGAAATTTTATGAAAAAAAATGCAATTATTTTACTCAGATAGTATTTCTATATGTTTTGTAAACAAAAACATATATACATACATATTTATATTAAAAACTAAAAAATCCACTAAAATTTATAGCAAATTTGAATTAAATAAAAAAATAAAATAAAACTGGTTCAATCCTTGAATACATACATTTTTTAACCATCATTGGCGCACATTAAGTAAAACATCTGCGTTTAACAGGTGGCTTCGCAGTTATTTACAAAAAAAATCCAATTGCAAACACTAATGCAAGTTTCGGCTAAGATTTGCATGAGGAAACTTTTGAGTTGTTTTAAAAACAATTTAAATTGTTTTATTTAGCCTTGCATTTTTGTCTAGAAATAAAAAAAAAATTGCTTAACATCTTTTTTGATTAAATTTATTAAAAATATTTTGAACAAACTAATTTTATTTACAATCGAACATTCCATGTACAATTAACGGATATTAGACGTGCTCGTAATTATCATAAAAACAATTTGTCGGCACGAAATTGGTAATAATGTCTTACTGCATACACACTTGTTGAATATTAATTCCGATTAAGCGATATATTCTAATACACAATACTATTTTTCTCTACAAATAGTTAAAAATTTAAATAAAATTCAAAAATTCAATACTCAGTACTCAACCGGATTGAATTCATCCCTATTTATGTTTGAATTGTGTGTTGCGTGTGCAGATGGAGGTTCACAAATACACAGAAACGAATAGGTTTTATGATACAAAGAAAAAACTTTTTCAAAATTTGGCTGGATACGAATATTCGTATGTATTTGTGTTTGCATTACAACATAAAAAATGGAACAAAAAAAGGAAAAAATGTAGCAGATGTTTTGTTTTCATATGATACTTTGGCATAAAGGATCCAAAAATAACCACACCAACTCAGTGTAAGGTTCATTATTATTTCTTGATGCTATGCTCAAAAAGAAAATAAAAATAAAGAACTCCTTTAGCATAAGAGCTGCCAAACACTGCAGTAAGTATAATAACAATCCATACTACTTGCATACTACCTGAGTTGAAATGAACACCAGGTGCATTTGGGTTATTATTTTGCTTTTGCTCATTATTTGGTGGTACTCGTATAAGGATATGTCCGTACATCAGAGATATTTAATAAAATTTGCAAAACTGAAATGAACAAAATTGATAGTAAATAATTGTTATTATGTTTAGTATTTGAACTCTTATGAAGAATTTGAGCCTTGCACCACTAGCACCTCTCTTGCTACTTTTTTTTATGTCAAAGAACATTTTGTTGTCCTGAACAACATTGAATTTGTTTATAAAATCATTTGGTCTCTGACGTGCACAAATTCCATATAAACCAAAACAAATAGAAACGCTGCATGTAAAAAATACGGCAAATAATCCAATGATGATAATTAAGTAAAAGATGAGAGCTCTAGTCAAGTACTGCTTCATGTATTATTTAAGACACCAAGGTGCCATTCTACAGTTTTCGATAGGCATAAGTATATTAAACGCTTTCACTATCACTTGCTAATTAGGCAAAGGAATTATCAATAACAATCCTACTAGTATTCAAATCAAATCACAAGTACGAGTTAGGTTGCTAAGACCGACTGTAGTCATCAAGTAAATTTGTACGACACAAATCATCGCTGCCAATACAGAAGAACCATAATACTGCACTGTAACAGGCAATCACTTACTTTACCAAGGGTAGTTTTTAATATTCCAGATGCGTTTTGTGTTCATTGTGCGTGGGGTTCATACCAATTGGACGTCATCGCTTTCTTTCATCAGAACACGTTTCAAATAAGTGTGCCGCATATCCGAGTAGAAAATAAATTGACTCTGTTTAGTTAACTTGTATACGTTGTAGTGGTAACATGGTAATATGGTGCATCCGTCGTTACTACAAAGTATTGCATTTAATCGCCAAGCTATATGAAAATTGCTTGTGATTGTAAAATAAAAAAGACAAGGAAATGTTATTGTAAATTGAAATGTGATTGATTTCTTATATCAAATAATAAAAACAAAATTATTATCTTAATTTTGAACAAATTAATTAAAAAATGATTATTTGTATATCTGGATTTATATTTGGTGAAAGGTATATAATATTATCAAACTCAGAAAAATCATGAATATTATATAAATAACTATTTTAATATAAAAATATTCATTATTTAGATTTTATTGAATATACGTGTTTAATTTAAAAAAAATGAATACAAATTTAAAATAACATTCCTTTATTAAATTTTTAAGTAAAAGTGAAAACTTTATTCAGTTAAATAAATTTAGAGATAAAAATAACGCTTATAGTTAAATAAAAAGCGTCCTCTGATTAACATTAGATTTTGGGAAATTAAACTGTAAAGAATATTATTAAAAATTTTCATTTCTTAAATGCTATCTGCCCTAAAGGACATTTTTTTAAATTACACAATGTCAGATTTATAGCCTAAAGAATTAGAAAATATATATTTTCAAGCTGTATTTTAAATAAAGTTTTTTTTTATACAGAGTCTTAAACCTCAATTTTCTGTGTATAATTATTCTGAAACTATGTTTATTTAACAAAGATTACAGTGTTCTTGTTGCTAAATTAAAAAGTTTAATGAATTGTAATATTTTGGAAATTGAACAATATTGTTTTTAACACAATTACCCACGCTCTTAAATATGTAAATACAAAGTAAAGTAATATTTTTTTAATTATTTTATTTTTAGTTTTCCCCAAAAACAAATTGAAAGAAGTGGTTCAGTCCAATATGGAATTACAGTGCCACCGGGTTCCACTTCTTCCGGATCAACACTGTCCACTGAAAGTGGAGGCTATGTATATTTACAGCAACACTTTTCTCCTTCCACAGTATCCACAAACTCTTCCGCTGTAATAAACTATCCAGTCAGCCAACAGCCACATATGATGTATCAACAGCATCATCCGCAGCAATATCCAACGTGCCATCAACAGCAATTAATACACCAGCAAAGCAATGTTCCCACTGGTATTAATTTGTTTAGAGTTTATTAATTGAATATAAAAAATAATAATGTATGGTTTTTGTAGGCATACCATATGGTCATCATCAGCATCATCATCATCACATTCTACATGGTCATCATCATCATGGTGGAGCTGTTGTTATTGCTGGCAGCAGTATTGGCACGGGAATGGGAGGCACTGGTCCAACAGCAGCAATGCAACAAAATTTAAACAAAAAAAACTCTATTCGAAATGGTGGTGATGTTCTCAAGCGCTCTCGAGCACAAACAGCGTAAGTGATATATAAGAATACGAATATAACATGACCTGTCTTCGTGGATAACATTGTAAGATTTGAATTAATTAATGAAAATAAGACGTAAAAAAAGTGAAAAAGTTTATGAATCAGAGAAACATTCATCTACATTATATTATAGCATATACGAGTACGTGTATACTTCGTTGGTTCTAAATAAAAAAACGAATTAAAGAAATAAGAATATAATCGTGAAAATTGTTTTACATACAACATTAAAGGTTAATGTAATTTATCTAGTTATACACACATCGTAAAGTCCGAAGTTTCATATTACGTATACATTTGACCTGGAATATGAAATAAAAAAATTCTATTTTTGTATCTAAAAAGCTTTGAGGATTTATAGGTCTCTTTTATCCTAAACACGCGAATAAAGCCGATCTACTCCAAATAGATTGCAAACCAAGTTTGCTCATAAATAGCGAAAAACCCATTGAATATATTGTTTACTTTTTATTTAATTTTAACGAACTTTAAAATTAATTTTTTATTATTGAAGCACGCAAAATATAAATGTTTTTTAAAATACTTGTAGACCATTTTAGTCCGTAAAATTTTTTAAAAATTAAGGGGCTATTGAACTCAATACTCGAAAAAATGTTCAAAATGAAATTTAATAATAATTTGCTACTTATGATTTTAGAAGAACAAATTTCATAAATTTCGTAATAAATTGTTTAAGTTATGCTTTTTTTTGTTTGTTATCAACGTCTTTTCCATATTGTATATATCTTAAATAGATAACGTTATCTTATCGGTAAAAATATTGCTTACGTTGGTGAAAAAAAAAACAATTATTTGCAAAATTTATTATACATATGTGTGCTCAAGTAAGAAATCACTGGAAGCAATTTCGTAAAAAATATTAGATTTAATTCGAAGGAAGTTGTTTGGCAACAACGTTTGGTTGTAAAAATCTAAATTATTTAAAATACAGTCAATTTCATTACAAATCACATTAAAAGCACCTCTGTACATATCCTTACAAATATATATATATTTCGAATATATTAAATGTTTTCATATTTTAGGTATGAACTTTCGCAAGATTTGTTGGAAAAACAAATTGAGTTGTTAGAACGTAAATACGGCGGAATATGTGCTCGGAATGCTGCCATTACAATACAACGAGCATTCAGGCATTATATGATGGTTAAAAAGTTTGCCTCTATTACAGCAATGGCCAAGGCCGAGAAACGTCTAAGTCGTCGTATGATAATAACAACTGGTGAAGATGGACCAGCCTCAAACTCTTCCTTATCGTCTGCGTATGGAAGTGCCACAGAATCTCAGCTAGATGTATCACAAACATCACAAAGCCAATTGCAACAACAACAGCAGCAATCACGGGTAACTATAATGACAGGACCAGCAAGCACTGGTACAAATACGCCTTTAGCTCGCGCTCCTCCTACTCGTTCACTGTCAATGCGTGAAAGACGTCAAATGGACAACAGCCCAATACCACGCAGTCAATCAGGTAAGGCAAATCTTAAATAAATAATGTACGAATATGATATCTAATATTGAAATATAATTAACATTAAGGCGCTTCATCGGTTTCAGTTGCAAGTTCTTCGTCGGGTTCATCTAGCACACTTAGCTCAGGTACAACGCACCCGCATGTTAATCTTCTGCATGCTGCTGAACCCCATTTCTATAGTGGTCATCACATATCAGGCGCACAACCAACACCCTATTATACTGGGTACCAGGGTCTGCCACACGATGCAAGCTTTGCAAGTTCATCGAACAGCTCCCAAATGGACTCTTCGTTGAATGTTTCGTGGGTGAGCGCGTCGCCACATACACCATATTATTCAGCTGCGCAAATTTATATGCGACCTAAGGGTACCCTAACACCCTCCGACCGAAAAAAGGTACCACCAGAAGTGCCAAAACGAACTTCCTCAATTACTGCACAACAACAACAAGCTCAGCATTTAGCTGCCCAGCAACACCAACATCAATTGCTAATCATGCGGCAAACACCACCACCGCCCACTTTAATGCGCTCAAATGGTCTTTGCAAAACCGCTGAAAATGGCAGCCTTACCTCTGTCCAGAGTTCTGGGAGTGATTCTAGTGTGACATCTGCTGAACGTATTGCCAACAGTGACTTAGGGTCAGATCGTTCCAACTCACCTCATGTATGGAAAAGAGGCACGATATTAAATAATTCTCAACAGTTTGTGCACATGGCTGATGTCTCCTATGCACAAGCGCAAAATGCGACATCATTAACAGTAGTTACCAGTAGCGGTATAAACTCAACTACAGATGATCACGCTGTTTCGTCACATACAAGCGCTGCGCAATATGAACAGCATGAACAGCAAGATCACCAACTTGGGAACCCAACTACTACTCAAAATTTCAAAATATCAGAAACACTACGGAAACGTCAATACAGAGTTGGTTTGAATTTGTTCAACAAAAAACCTGAAAAAGGAATAACTTATTTAATTCGGAGAGGATTCTTGGAAAATACACCACAGGGTGTAGCCAGATTTTTAATAACACGAAAAGGCCTCTCTCGACAAATGATTGGTGAATACTTGGGCAATTTACAAAATCAATTTAATATGGCTGTATTAAATTGTTTTGCGATGGAGTTAGATCTCTCAGGTATGCAAGTTGATGTCGCATTGCGCAAATTTCAGGCATATTTTCGTATGCCAGGTGAAGCGCAGAAAATTGAACGTCTTATGGAAATATTTAGTCAACGTTATTGTCAATGTAACCAGGATATTGTTGGTCGTTTAAGATCATCAGATACGGTAAGTGTTTTTAAAAACTATAACGTGTTTCATTTGTGAATATACATATATCTTTTACAGATCTTTGTATTGGCTTTCGCTATTATCATGCTAAATACCGATTTGCATACCCCAAATTTGAAGCCAGAAAGGCGCATGCGAGTCGAAGATTTTATTAAAAATTTGCGTGGCATCGATGATTGTCATGATATAGATAAAGATATGCTCGCTGGAATTTACGAGCGCGTTAAAGCCAACGAATTTAAGCCTGGAAGCGATCACGTAACACAAGTCATGAAGGTGCAGGCTACCATAGTGGGTAAGAAGCCAAATTTAGCTTTGCCACATCGTCGTTTAGTCTGTTACTGTCGTTTATACGAAATACCTGACGTCAATAAAAAAGAAAGGCCAGGTGTACACCAACGTGAAGTATTTCTGTTTAATGATCTGTTGGTCATTACAAAAATATTCAGTAAGAAGAAATCGTCAGTGACATATACGTTCCGTAACAGTTTTCCATTATGTGGTATGGTGGTATCACTGCTAGACTTGGCTAACTATCCTTTTTGCATTCAACTCTCTCAAAAAGTGGATGGCAAAATTCTAATAACATTCAATGCACGAAATGAACATGATCGTTGTAAATTTGCAGAAGACCTTAAAGAGTCTATTAGTGAAATGGACGAAATGGAATCCTTACGGATTGAAGCTGAACTTGAAAGACAAAAATCCGCTCGTAACCGCGCTTCTGGAAATTCTGAAAATCGAGATAGTGGTGTTGCTGATGTCGAAGTTTGCCCATGTCCTTTTCAAAATGCTCAAGCAGGAGATCAAACTCCATGTACATCAGACTCGTCACAGCAACTTAAACGAAGTGCGCTCAGTAACAGTTTACTAGATATGCATGAGCAATGTAAGCCTTTGTCTTTGTTAGTATTTATAAACAATGTATATTCCTAATTTATTTGTTTGTATTTTCAGTTGGAAGCGATAAGCCACAACGACGTGGAAGTGTTGGATCATTAGACAGTGGTATGTCAATATCATTTCAATCAACTACTACAAGCAGCGCTTCACGGGAAAATGCTGCAGTTATTGCTGCTGCCGCAAATGCAGCAGCGGCTAAAATACGATTCAACCTTCCTAACGCTACAACACCTAATATGGCTGGTGTCTACTCTACTGCAGCTGGTGTACAAGGGTACAATCAGGCCAATTTCGTACATCAATCTCATACTGTTCTTATGCAACAACAATTATTGGCTCAACAGCAGTTACAACAACAACAACTATTGCAGCAACAACAGCAAATTCAACAGCAATTGCAACACCAACAAACTCAACTTCAGAATGCCCCTCATTTACCCGTGCAAGCGGCAGTAACAGGTCGTATCCCAGGCCGTGAACGCAAACTATCTCGTTCTGATGATAATGGTCGATCTACAGAGGTGTAACTATTGTCATAATTTTACATTTATGATAAAATTCGATTATGAACTATATTGTAAATTATTGTTTTCAGAAATTATTTATTCATTTTAAAATAAACTTTGTTTAAATTCAATTTAGTGGGAGCTTATTTTGCTCTAGTCTTGGTTTCGTTGGTCAAGTAGCTTATCTTTATATTCTATCTATCATATTACAAAAAAAAAAATAATAATTTGAGTATATTAACTTTCTAATTTTGCGATAAATAACATAAAAGCAAATATATTAAATAAATTTGTCTAAGCCAACATTTATTGATATAAATTATAGATAATTCACATATTTAACTTAAGCCAGAAATTAAATCAACAAAATACGAGTATATATAAAGTTTTCAAAATAACATAAATATATAAAGTTATTAATATATGTCAAGAAAATTGAAATCAAGTTTATTAAAATTAAAAAAAACAAAACACGAATTACGTCTGCATTTAAATAAATTTTAACTTCAATATGTTCCTTTTCAGTTTTTTGATTTAACTTAATTGTATATAAAATAGTCTTTACTAACCATTTTTGAACCTCTTCTTCTATTTCAACTCAAACTATATTATTCCTTATTCTTTAATTACGTATATATAACGATGTTTACGTATATAAATTTCAACTATAAATTTTACATAATTATTTTTGAATTGATTTATAAAAAATTAACATACACTTTTCGTATTTGATTCGAATCCCAATAAAAATATGATATAATAAAAGACTTAAATTTTAATATATATACATAAAAAATGAATAAAATAAATTAACATATACATATATGGAAAATCAAATATTAGTGTTGTGTATAAATATTTCAAAAATCAGATTTTATGCAATTATATAATTAGGAAAGAATTGTTCGTAAGGGAGAGTTCTGTCTATGTTTTTAAACCTACTTTTGTATTCACTGTGGATTCCAAGTGGACAGTCGGACTGGACGAAGGCCATGCCTACATCACATACAAAAGGATTCGTTTTTGGGACGTAATTTCATTGGCATNTCTTAATGACATTACAAATATGGGTGGGATGACACGCCCTGTTTTTGATTTAATCAAAACTTTTGATGGACTTCCACAGTCCGTAATAAATTTAATAATAGCCACAACCATTTTGCTTGATATACATATGTAAATCTCTATATTCTAAATTTTATGTTCCGCATTACAGCCCTTTCACTCATGACTGAAGAAAAATTTAGCAGTGTCATAGTATTATTTACTTATTTTTTGTAGATATTTA
>JXPL01005685.1:0-11712 GCA_001015235.1 Sphyracephala brevicornis | reverse complement strand
AGTTGAAATTCTAAATTTATACACAAATAAGAAACAATAAAATAAAATAAATATATTTTCTACCACAGTGTGAGGCAATTATTACATGAACCGGTTCCAGCGCCAAATTATTGCGAAATTCATGCAAATTTACTTTTGATGTTTACACATTTATTTACTAAATTATTTATTTAAACAATCTTTTAGCAAATAATTACAAAATGTTTCTCATACGCAATTTTATTAAATTTTATTTAATTTTATATAATTTTATTGTTTTGTTAACTTTGAGTTCCTTTTTTATTTACTTTTTCATGTGGTAATGTGTGGTTAATCTTAGTGTTTCGGGAAGTCGTGAGTTTCTTCGGTTCAGCCAACAATCTTCAGGTGCAGCAGGCAATTTTTAATCATTTTCAAAGCATTTAGCGATAGTAGAATTGCTGTTTTCGAAACATTTGGCAAAAACTGCAAAATATTAACTTTTTCTAATATTTACTTTTTATAAAAATATATTCAAAAGTAATGCATAGAAATTTAAAACATGAAGTGTAGTGCATGAGTAGCAATACACGAGTATTCATGCGTCTAATTTAAAATTTAGGCCAAATAAGTGAAAGTGCAAAAACTTATTTTTTTATTAAATTGCTGTTGAATAACGTTTTATTATTTTTAAACAACATTTAATATATATTTTTATTTATTATACAGGGTTATCCAACTTGAATTTTGGTTGATTAACCAACTTATTATCAGTTCATATTTATTTTATTTTTGTGTGATGAATCTATTTGCAAGTGTTCATTAGCAGTTTTGTTAGTTAAAGTCGACTCAGAAGAAAATAAAGCAAAATAAAATGCCACTTGCTTTGTAAGAGTATTACTACTTCATGGGTTGATAGATTCTTCGTACATCACATCACAAAAAACGATGGTCAAACCCACTTATTCTTCTTAACCGAATGTTGATGTTAGCAATGTGCAGTTGGTCAAACCAATTACAAATCTTATATACAGTGCGCGAAAACCAGGCGTACGTATTATAAGTGCTTTCAAAATTGTAAGTTTTACCTATGATTATACATCATGTTCTAAAATCTTAACATTTGCAAATACTGACTTCGTTATTGTTACACAAAACTCGGTTAAAAAATTATCCGTTAATTTGCCCTGTAGCATTTAGCCGAAGTATCTGCAAATACTGAATTCGATATTGTTGCACAAAACTCTTCTATGTTGGTAACTATCGAACCTATAAAATTGCTCTAAAACAAGCAGCTGAAGCATCTGCAAATACTGAATTCGATATTGAAGACTATTCTATATTGGAAACTGTCGATTATCTGTTAAACTGTACTGCAGCATGGATCTGAGTCATCTGCAAAACTTAATTCGATATTGCTGAACAGAACTTTTCTGTGGTGAAAACTGGCTGTGATCTGTTGATCTGCTCTGTAATATGGATCAGAATTACTTGGAAGTACTGAATGGAATATTATAGAACAAAACTCAATTGTGGAAACTGGCGATGTTATCTCAAAGATGTTACTCAATGCTATTAACAGTGTAGACATTCGTTCATGTATTAGTAATCATCTAATTACAGCCAAAGAATAATTAATCCCGACGTTTACTTATGGTACATCGAATATTCAACTTTGTCTTTTGAGGCAATATTTGTAAAAGTGTTCTCTATTTTTATGCCTTACTTGATTTTTCAGATTAAGTTTGGGCTTTTCGCAATACAGAATAATATTCGACAGCACAGTTTTTTCCATTTGTACCATTCTAGTTGGGTTTTCCCATTTTTTCACCAAGTCAAGAACATTTTTCGTAAGTGACGAACTGGTTTTCAATTCATTCCAATATCATATCGCTTCATTATTCTCTTCATTCTAATTGAAGCCGACGCACAACTGTCACTACTGTCACTATAACAAATACTTTGCATGGCTTGCTCCTCCGCTTATCATGTTCATATATATCCACTACCATATTTTCGGTAGACGATCAGTTTTGTTTAACTTCATAGGAAGTTTCAGATATGCGAACCATTAAAACAATGACCAATAATATTATTATTGTTGCGATTCTCTTTAAAATAATACGTAATTCGAGATGACTGGTTTTCGTATAACGACTATATTCGGTTATTCATTACAATACGTATTTCTCAGTCTGTAATGGACATCAATATATGTTGATGCAGAAAATAAGGCCTACTATTTAGAATACAGTTACCAATTAGTTGGTTTTAACAAAACATAAAATCTAACAAAGTACATATACAAATGGGTCCATGTACTCTTTAAATATCATTTTGTGAACAGTGAAGCAAATTTCGACCACAAAACTTTTTTTTGACGCGCCCTCTATGTTTTATAATTAAAACCTTGGAATTTATATGGTATTAAAATGTTGTTACTGAACTCTTTCATTTTCTTAGTCAACGATGAAAGTTTTGATAAAATATTTTTTGAAGTCTTAGCTCTCAGGTTTTTAACTGTAGAATTTGTAATACGAGTATATCTTGTGCTCTTGTAATTCGTTTTTAGTTTTTGAAATTTTCAATTACACCGTAACTATAAATACTACAGTTGAACAATTGCATTCAGTTCAGAAAAGTTGCATAGGAAATAGATTCAGCTCACTGAAATGCTGACGATCTGCCTCTTTGTGATAAAAAATTGTATCACCGATGATAAATAACAGAACTTTGAACTGCTAAATCACAAAATCTCCAACTCGGCAACTGGTGGGTCTATTTGATGAATTTTTATTTTCAAAAATAGTTTTGTTTTTTTTTATTACAAATACACGAGTATATGTATAAATAGCCGAAGGCCCTAATAGCCAGAGCTTATTTCAATATGTACTTTGATGGTTGATCGCAAGAATGAAAGTCTAATATAGAAAAAATGAATATATAATGAAAACATGATATTACCAATGATCTGACTAAAAAATGCTTGTGAAATAAATTTAAAACATATTCGCATTATGCAAAGTGATATGCAAAATGTGCAATGCAGTTAAATAAACAAAATAAAAAATATTTAAAAATAAGTGCATTAAGACTAATAGAAGAAATTGTTGGTAGACAATCTTTTATTCGAATAATGGCGAGACGTTGAAGCAAATATGCATAAACATTGCAATGCATAGAAGACCACTCATGACACCACTTATATAACCAGCTGACACACATGCGAAATGGTAGACTGCCAGTCCAGAGCAGTCCAAAGCAGAGTAAGTGTACTACTTTCACTAAAATAACAACATAAGTAAGCTCATCATCAGCTGCAAAAGTGTTATCATCATGAAAAGCCGTCTGTCTAGTCATGTCAGGCAATTGCAGACTCTCTGTCTAATGCAAAAGCTGCAATCCAAACAATCTCTTGTCACTGCGATGAGTTTCCGCTGTGCTGTTATCACTCTTAGCCAATTAATTATAAAAAGATACTCGTACTATCGATAACGTTGTTATTGAAAACTGTTTTGGAATAACTCGAAGTGGCAGTGGCACTAAGCAGTACAGTACTGTGCCTTCGTCTTTGTACAATAGTTGTCTGAAAACAGTAATAAATTTCACAATTTCACAATTTTCAGAAAAAATTTTGTTAAATACTTAATTTATTTTTTTTTACATTTTTTTATCCCCTGTCCACTCCAACTTTTAAGTATACAAGTATAAAGCTTTATACCACTACCTTTGTATAATGAACAAGGGCTTAAAAATTGTTGGTATTTAAATCAAACCTAGAATTATTGGGTTTTCGAAAACTAATTCTACATTTTTAGTTAAAAGTTAATATTTTCTAAATAAAATTATTAAACCAATTAGATCAATGCCTTACGATCACTTTTCTGAGATTATATTCGCATTACAGAAACACTTCTGTAATTTCTATCTAAACGGTGGATGCATCAATACCTCCCAACAAGCGCTCTTTCTAATCGTGCCATATTGATCGATGAGCTTTTGGGTAATTTTTTGGCAATCTCATTATACAATCACTGCAGAACGTCTGTGGTCAATATTTACCCAAAAAGCTCTCTCAAATCGTGCCTTATTGATCATTGAGCTATTTGGCAGTTTTTTTTGCTAAAATCGTAATAACATCACCGAAGAACTGCTGTAGTCAATACTTCCCAACCAAGCTCTTTCAATTTGTGCCATATTGATCGATGAGCTTTTCGAAAATTTTCTGTTCAAATCATAATCTTTACCGAAGATCTTAACAATCAAGATCTTTCTTATCGTGTCATATTGATCGATGAGATTTTTGCCAATTTTTTGGTAAAATGATAATCTTATCACTAAAGAACTTCTGTGGTTAATACTTAACAACTGAGCTCTCAAATTGTGCTCTTTTTATCTATGTGCTTTCGACAATTTTGTGGTAAAATCATAATCACATCACTGAAGAACTTCTTTGGACAATAATTCACAACAAAGCTGTTTCAAATTGTGCCATAGTGATCGATGAGCTTTTCAAAATTTTCTGGTAAAATAATAATCCTATTGCTGCAGAATGATTGTGGTTATACTTTCAAGCCAAGCTTTTTCAAATCGTGCCATGTTGATTGATGAGCTTTTCGACAACTTTTTGGTAAAATCATAATCACATCACTGAAGAACTTCCGTAATAGCATAAGCCGATAAGGTGCGTCAATATATGCCAAGCTATCTGATACTTTGTTTCCTTTGAAGAATGAGCTTTTGGAATAAGTTTTGTAGAAATCACTATCCCATCATTTACAATTCATCAAGAAACTGAATCAAGTGATTTCCACAGACGTCTTTGCTCTACATCATGAAGATAGTTCTGTAGAGGCAGAAATACGAGTAAAGGGTAACCAAAACAAACGAATTTCACAGACTTCTTTTGAACTAACATTACAGCATTAATAAAGTTATTTGTTTACCAGAACAAATAGTAGTTAGATGATGAAGACATCGGTCTATATTCTGGATGTATTAATACTTTCCAAGCGAGCTCTAAAATTTTTTGCGATTTGACATTGTCTTAATGGACACTGCTGTGGCTGAAATGATTGAAAAATCGTTTTTTTATTTAAACTTGCTATATTCTGGTTAGCTGTTGACTTAAGAGCTCGGCATTCATCGTTGGAACAGCAAATAATTCTCAGGTGATTCTCTTTTAATGCCGCCAATTAAACTCAGATACAGTCTACTACGCTATAACTTTCGTACGTGATGCTCTCGCCATCCATGATTAATCGTCTTAGAAATGGTTTGATTTTATTTTGCTTCAACAATAATTGGCAGATGGAATTTCGATCGAGTATATGAGTTTGTTTAATCATGAGAAATCCAAACATGAAGTTTTTTTGCGTATTCAGTCTTCTGCAAATGAGACGAAACTGTTTTATGATGACGTTCAGTTGCTTTGAAATGTCATGTAACGATTTATATCAACATTTTCTTGGACTTTTTCAATTTTTTCAATACTTGATCGACCAGAGCAAGGTTTTTACCTAGACTTCACAAACGAAAACAAGCGCACCATCTTGTTGTTGTTATGCTCAACAGCACACATGTTTTTCAAAACTCTGCCATGGCTTTAACGAAGTGATATTGCAAAATATAGCGAATTTTGTACAGAAATTTTGAATAGAGATTTGGAATTTATTACTATATATAAAACACTTTTCCGTTTTTCTCAATTAAGGTATAAGCTATGTTTAAAATGACGTTTAGTATCAACAGATGCGACTTGTATTACCAGATGTGTGCAATTGCAAAGTCAACTAGTGACAAAAAGGCTGCATAATGTTTCGATAACCCAATATTTCTACTTTGAGCTTGAATGACTTGGCTATATATGACTGGTTATGTATGTATATATTAGCACTCCGATTTTGAGGTTAGAAAGTAATTTTTAGTTAAACACAATTTTTAAAAAAATAATTTGTATATATGTACTTAAATTTGTATCAAGGTGAAGTGGAAACATGAAATTATTGATGGACTAGAATGTAAGATAAATGATCTACTTAAGCACATCGAAATATATTCAGTCTTGCGCAATATTTTGTAAGTCGTTTAGCAATATATAAGAATCTGTCAGCTGTAGTTTCGTAAATTTCATCCTTCAGTTATTTCATCGCGGTTTGTTGGTGGCCAGCAATAACATCATGTATTTCGTATTTCCAAATTAGTTCATGAACAGCAGTTTCCGCAAGCCTTTGATAACGGGTTTAGGATGCAAAAATTTCAATTGTTAAACGTTATAAGATGATCACAATTTCCACTGATGTTGTTTCATCATTCTAATTTTCCAAATTACACTTATGTCATACATTTAACAAATCAAGAAAAATTTTGTAATTCATAACAACCTCCCTCCACCTTGCTAACCTCAAATTCGCAAAGCCTTTAATTTGAAAGTATGTAGTGAGAAATTATGAAAATAAATGAATGAAGTTGTTTAATTACCTTTTAATGATATTGATTATGAATTCATTTCATTTTACATTTTCAAAAATCCATGTCTGTACAGCGTTCCATATTATATGCAATTGGGCACATCAATAGATTTTCCATAGCCGTTTACTGTAAGCTACTAAAAATAGTTTTTTAAATAATATTATAATATAATAATGAAAGGATATAATGTACAACCTTGTTGTTGTTTAACAATTATTTGAAGCTTAATTTATATCGTTTTTGTTGTTATTTAAAAATGTCATTTTTTCATTGTAATTGTCCAATAGTCCAACGCTGCCCACTCCATTTCGTAGACTTTTTGGCAAGTACTGGCAGAATGAAGTGTCTTTTGATGCGATCTATGAATCGAGCANGTACAACCTTGTTGTTGTTTAACAATTATTTGAAGCTTAATTTATATCGTTTTTGTTGTTATTTAAAAATGTCATTTTTTCATTGTAATTGTCCAATAGTCCAACGCTGCCCACTCCATTTCGTAGTCTTTTGATGCGATCTATGAATCGAGCAGTTTTACAAAATCTTCGTTATAAATAAAGTTAACAGATCAGGCTACGCTAAATCGATGAAAACAAGTAGTAATTAAAAGTCTGCAGAAGACGGCGCATAAATAGTACATCCAACTCATCTAAGTGCTTCTACTAGTTTCTTGTTCAGTTTGATGCAAAATAGATCTTATTAGGTCGCAATTCTGCAGGCGCTTTCTCGCCTTTCCTTCTTTCACTATAGCATAGTTTCTTGATCAGTTTCATCACATATTGTCGTGAGTTGTCTTAACAGCTGTCGTTTGGCATATTGTGAGTCGTTTTCACTTCACTTCACTTCCCAATTCAATTGTATATTGGTATATATTATATAGGTATATTGATACTATTGTGGCCGTCGTAGAGTAGTGGTTAGTGCACTGAACTATCATTCAGAGGGTTCGTGGTTCAATACCCGTGGCGGTCATATCTTGCCTAGCACTGGCAATGCTAGCGAGATTAATAAATTAATAATTGCCAAAGAAACTCACTAATATTCAGTCGTTCGGAGTCGACTATAAATAGTAGATCCCCATCAGTACACAATGGTTGTGGTAGAGAGCCCTATACTGCTATACTGCCATGCAAATGGAAAAAAAAAATATTGTTACTATATTACTTAGTTTTAACACCTCATATTATGGTAAACCCAACTGATTCCAACAAATGCAGCACGCAAGGACTATCAGCGAATGATCAATATTTCAATTTAGCGTTAATGTAGACGTCTATGGCAATGATTGTCAGAGCTTAGATCAGCTTTTTCTTTTAGTTGTCATAGTTTAAATATTGTTGATCACTACCATCAATGTAAAGCAAAACATTTTATAACTTAAAGGAATATTTATTGCTGAGATCGATCATCTTGGCTTCAATGACGTTTTATTGACTTGCTTTCGAATGATTCCCAAAATCTTCATCAAGGACACTGTTAATTAAACAGTATTTAATATTTCTTTAGCACCTCCTTAAGCATTTGATATGGATTTTTATAAAGTGCTGCTTTTCATGTTGCGATTTCAAATATTTTCGTAACCAAGAGCACTCTTTGTTCTTATATTAAAGTCATCAATTATAAACCAACAAAATCACTGTCTGCAGCTGAGCATGGCTGCAGTATCTTCTTCGTAAGATTCCACAAGAATTTAAACACTTTCAGCAGATGTTTTCTTCAAAATAAAAAAATGAGATCACATTTCTCTCTAATATTTTTTCAGAACTCAAATTAGTTTAGTTCAGAGCAGCAATAGGTTATATTGCTTAAACTACAATGAAATGATACCAAATATATTTGAAAGGATTTTGCAAATACTTTCAACTGAAAATGACACATTAAATACGTTTTATATGAAATGATGGAAATTAATTCAAGATCCGAATAAAAATTTTTGTTTCTGTAAAGAAAAATCAATTTAATTAACAAACTTCTGCAAACGAAACATTATTAATGACAATATTTCAAAGTATCATATAATATAAACATTTCTGGTGAAACCAATACACAATATTTCTGCTTCCCTCTTATACGTGTAATCTATGTCGTGTTCCTCTTCTTCTAATTGATCTTCGCGTTGTTGTAGGGCTGTTGGACGATGGCAACAGATCTAAGGCGGTAGCTGTAATTCAGAGTATTCTTTGCAATGCATTTCACATGTCGTTATCATTTACACTTTTGTGTTATTGTGAAGTTAGAACACTTGGTTCCACGTTTGTTGCATAATTTTTACTACCTGGCAGTATCAACATGAACACTCGAACATCTATGTAGATATTTGTTACACTTTGTTAAGTTTCTGCTGAATTTTTTCAATTGATCTTCATGTCATTAACATTATTTTCCATATCTCTCAACTGTATAATAATGTGAATCAACTAATCGGGTTCTAATGTTTTCTTGAATTTCTCATTCCATGTGCAGGTTCTTTGATTAGAAGTACACTCTTGTATGGCTTCAAACACTCGGTATGTTACTTTCTCACTAAGGTTTATTCTGGATGATGCTGTTTGGTACTTGTTTTATCTGATTTCATAAGATTTAAATGCATTTATAATTAAAGAGTATATATTTAAAGTATATACCATGAAGTTTAGATAGATAGCAAATATAAAAAAATTAAAAAAAATAAAAGAAAAATATTTAAAGATCCATAATTAGATGATAAAGGAATTAATATATATTACAATTTATAGATATTGATATTGACGAATATATTTTATAGCATTGAGTTGTAGATTCGCTTTTGTAGTCGCGCTCCTTATCGTGCAACCTTATCGTCATCGTTTCCTTTAACTTCTTGCGAAGCATAGGGCTTCTACGAATATCCGCCATCGCACGCGGTTATTTGCTAAATATTTTACTTCGTTCCAAAAAAGTCGAGCTTCTTCAATGCCCTTTAGCAGGCTACGCTTCCATGACATTTTTGATCGTCCCCGTTTTCTGCTTCCCTGTGAGTTCTAGTTCAGTGCTTGTCAACATACCTCGCCCTGGTTTTTTCGCAGAGTATGTCCGATCCAGCTCCATTTGCGCCGCAACGTTATTTTTGCCACTGGTTCAAAGCTACAAATACCATANTATCCGCCATCGCACGCGGTTATTTGCTAAATATTTTACTTCGTTCCAAAAAAGTCGAGCTTCTTCAATGCCCTTTAGCAGGCTACGCTTCCATGACATTTTTGATCGTCCCCGTTTTCTGCTTCCCTGTGAGTTCTAGTTCAGTGCTTGTCAACATACCTCGCCCTGGTTTTTTCGCAGAGTATGTCCGATCCAGCTCCATTTGCGCCGCAACGTTATTTTTGCCACTGGTTCAAAGCTACAAATACCATATAAGTTGTCATTTGATAAAGTATTTGGCCACCAGACTTTTATTATACGGCGCAAGCAGCGGTTTACGAAGCACTGGAGTTCATTGGTTAAGCAGTTGGTAGTAAACCAAGTCTCACATCCATACAACAAGACTGAAAGCACATTTGATTTGAATACACGTAGCTTTTCAACTTGACTAAATTTTCTGCCGGATTGGGATGGAATGACGCTGTAAGCCTCCAACATTTTCTACTAGTATTTAAAGTAACTTTTTATATATTACTGATATCAAATATGTTAGAAAATCGGAGGCAGTTGAAACTTTTTAGTGGGTGCAGTTTATTAATGATAACTGCTGCGCTCGAAATCAGATCATTGCAGCGTAATATCAATATACAGTAACTTCTTAGTGTGGGCATCAGATACAACAGGAAGTATTTTTGCATCCAACGGTCCAGCAAGGTGACATGTATTTCATACTATGATTCTTATTTCCAAATGTGTGCTCACGCTTTTCGTGTGTTATTTGTTTTTCCTGCAAAGTTACAGCATGCTTAAGCTCTATATTGTCTCCTGGCCGAAACACAAAAAAAAATTTCGATTCATTTCTCCAAAGTCATACATAATTCATAAGAATATCCATAAGAAGGTTGTTAGGAATCACAACACAGTGTTCCAAGTACATTGCACTTTAATAAAATCAATGTATTTTTCGAATATGGTGTCGTGTATTCGTCTTGTGAAGTTTCGATATTTTTTCCAAGATGCTCACATCTACTTTCATGTGCACTATGTTTTTCTTGGAAGTGCAGTTAGCAGATCGATATAATTCATAAAGATTTTGTCAAGTAAATTATATGTGAGTATATGTTATTATATGTACATTTGAACTGTACTTCTTCCCTCTAGACACTATCGTACGTGTATGACATTTGTTATGTCTGCAGCCATAACTCGAGATCAGTTTACTTATGATTTTTGTTTTACAAATAATATCGTCTTAAAATTAGCATAATTCGATATACGGATTCTAGAAACCATCGGTAACGATTTTTCAGCAAGTAGATTTTGTGAGGCTCTGAAGATTACCACATTATTATAAGTAAAAGTATTTAACAATTCTCAAGGCAACTCCTTCGATCTTTGGCTAGCGTTAGCTATTGGACATGATTTCCAGTTCGTTGGAAGGGCACTACTTCGAAGTCCGATTTTCATCAACTTTGGTTATATTTAAAAAAAGTGTGAAAGTCATTTCTAAGGCTCGATCACTTGGAACATAATTGCCTTATATTTGATATTGATATTATTTTTTTCGTTGTAGAAACCAATTTTTCAACATCTATTTCAAGCGGAAATTTGGGAAATTTAAAATCAATGTTATGTTTAACGAGGTCCCTCTGTGATTGCATATATCTATCTAATTATCAAATTGCTGTGAAGTTTCTTCGAAACAGTAATTGTTTGTCTTGGAAATGTTATTAAAATATTAATAAAAGCAGTAAACCTTCCTAATATGACCTTTCTTCTATTCTACAAAAAGGTATCTTTTGNATATTAAAGTGTCGTGAAGTTTGTTCGAAACATAATTGACAGCTATCCGAGGACAACTTCATCAGTGTAACAAACGATTATTTACGTCCAATATTATATGTATGCTTTTATAAATATATTGGTGAATTTAATAAAAGTACATGTACCACTGTACGTAATTCTGTTGTTATTTCAGGCATTATAAGTTTAAATGAGATCAGACTGAGCTATGGTCTTGCTTAATNCGGCTGTTTGGAAAATATATTGTTATTAATTTCTATGAATGTGTTAATTGTTTTTAAGTATCATGATTATTTTGAAACATATAAGAGCAATAAATATGACCTTTCTTCTATAATTTAAACAGGTATCTCTTCAAACCACATTTCTTCCAATACAGTTTCATTG
>JXPL01005586.1:3750-18994 GCA_001015235.1 Sphyracephala brevicornis | reverse complement strand
ATATCTTGCTACACTTATGTTTTGATGATTCAATGGTTTGGTATACTAATGGCTTGATGTCTTGATATCTTGCTATAATAATGGCTTGCTGTTTTGATATCTTGCTATATTAATGGCTTCATGTTTTGATGTCTTGTTCTCTCTTTAC
Source organism: Sphyracephala brevicornis (assembly GCA_001015235.1). NCBI lineage: Eukaryota > Metazoa > Arthropoda > Insecta > Diptera > Diopsidae > Sphyracephala > Sphyracephala brevicornis. The sequence continues at coordinate 18,846 of JXPL01005586.1, read as the reverse complement.
TGGCCTTGCTTATTATGTAAGTGAATCATCGTTTAGATAACGTCTTGAAGTGCCATTGAAATGCATTCTTACAACGCATTAATATTTACTTTCATTCAGCACTTTTTCTTTGAATAAAATACCAAAATTTGCACAAAATTTTTAAACGAAGAAACACTAAGAATAAAATTATAAAATTAAACAAGTTCTAATCAAAATCAAAAATATATAGTTATACGTACAAAATCACTAATAAGCATTAATGTTTATACTGAAATATGAATTTAGAAAGTAAAACCCATTTTTTTGTTTATCCAAAAATATATTTTGTTTTTACTAAATGCAATAGTTAAAGGATATTACATTATTTTATTTTCTTTTATTGGTAATTATATGCATTTAGTGCTTAGCTCGATGAATGGCATACATGCAAACAAGCATTAGGCCAAGTATAATAAGTGAAAGCCATAGTAAAGCGATCGTTCTATTATAGTCCATTTGCTCCTGATTGAGAAGATCACGCTCTTGGAAAGCAAGTGGCACACGAGGAATCAATGCTGGCTTCGCTGTTACCTCATTCGCTTTACAGCAATAATGTCTAAATTAAATAAGTGTTATTATATTTTTAGTATTTATTGTAACGATATTCTAAGCCTATAAAAGACTTACTCGGTACTTCCATTGTTTTTCACTAAATTTTCCGATTTTTTAAACATTTTAAGCGAAATGTTATATAAAATTAAATTTCGAATAAAAGAAGCTTGAACTTTAAGTATTTTATGCAATTTAGAAATTTTGTAAATTTTATAAAAAATGCGAGGCTTTGTTTACCTATATTATGTACATTTACATAAACTCATATCAATATATACTTTTTACTTAAAATTATGAAATAAATCTTTTTGACTCATTTTACAATTGTTGCTATGTTCATAATTAAAATGCATATATTTTTAAGTATTTTCACTATATTTAGAAATATTTATATATATGATATAAGCTGAAATTTTTCAAACTGTAATATAGTGTAAACCAGTGATGCTCACCGAAATTCTTATGACAGTGCATTACGGTACTTCAACTTTTTTTGGTATTTTTCTTTTTTGACATTTTCAGCCCTTCTACGCTAAAGCAATTAAACATATACATTATTTAATAATAGAACATTGGTGTGGTATGTTTTTTTTTTTTAATAAAAAAATCCATTATTTAAGTGCAAACATTTCTAAAAACTTAGTCTATTGCTTCTAGACTTTGCCAAGTTAATAATTTGGTCAAAATCTATGTCTAAATTAGTTGCTGTTATTAGTATTAGTAGTAGTAGAGCTGTATTAGTGCTTCCAGGTGATCATTTTTGTGTTTTTGTTAACTTTAAATTAGAAAATGCTTTTTCGCATATACTCGTCTACAAATGTGCTACAAAACATTGAATAAGAACATGCTGTTTCGTTGGCGAATCGCAACAATTTGCAAAGAAATATTTTTAATCTACGCGAAGGCAGAAAAAGGCACGTAAGTTCTCATACGTCAAATATATTGACAAACAACATTGCACGTATTGACAGAATTACAATCAAACAAGCAAAATTAAATTCACTGCAATGTGCGTTTTAATGAAAACAAAAAACAGAACAAAACAAATTCAAATGCAATGCAAACAGAAACGCAAACTTTTAAAAACATTTTTGCGATTTCCTTGTTGCTGACAATGTTTTCATTTCGTTGCTGTGCAGCAAATGCGTTACGCACAAGGATACCGCATCGAACATCGCCGAATTGCGTGCAAACGAGTATAAGACAAACATTAGAGTGAGATATTAGTGTGAATTGATAAAATTGCAGCACAACCAGCATAGTTTGCTGGTTTTTTCGGTTTGTTGGCCAATAAATAAAACGGCACGTTCCACCAACCACCAGGCAACAAAAGAGTAAATGAAATTCCAATTCAAATTTAACAATGTGCCAAAAACATTTTATTTTTACGATAAGCTGTTTTCATTATTGTTTCCTGTTATGCCATTAAGCAATATAAGACCTCCACAAAATTCTTAAATCGAAACTTATTTAGAGCACAATCTTTGACTACATGCCATGACTGACATTCTGGCAGTTCGCACTTCATTTGCCACTTGCCTTGAGGGTTCCAAACGATAGCTCATCATGCAATGTCGTAAGCAGGTTTGCGTATAGTGTGACCAATCCAGTTTCAATTGCGACTAACAGAATGTGTCATAATTTAAAAGAATTTTGAAAAGCTAAAATGTTACACAATATGATCAATACACACCAGACAACTGTTTCAAGACACTTAATATTTTCGCACACTGCGCTTTTTTTTGCCTATTATATATCATAACACAAACTTTTTTTTCTTAACATTTAGTTGTGATTCTTTCAATTCATTTTCAAAATTGCTTTAGGTGCCTATAATGAGTTGTTTTGCTATTCGTTAGGAAGCACGTCGTTGTATTGAAAGTGCGATTGTTTATATTGGCATTGTGGGTATTGAACCACATTGGCTGGGCATTGCGGTATTGTCTTCTTCTTTTACAAGCTTAGTGTGCGTTTAATTTTTTTCTGTCATATGCTAAAGCAGGCATGCTCACCTTTGCACATTCCATAAAGAAAGCCACATCATTTGTTGTTGTTTTTAAAACAGAGCATATGAAAAGCAAAGTCTTATGGAAATTACTTTTGCCTATACACTAAAATAAATTTCCTATACACTAAATTGATTTTTGTATACATTAAAATTTTATGTGTTAATTACACTATCAATTATCCTTTGGAATATGCGCTTAAGGAAAATAAAGCAAACACAGGTACTGAAAAAACAAATTGTAACAATGACTATTGTGTACACTTGAATATTATTCCGCTGTTCTGAAGTTTAAAGTTTAAAAAAAAAAGTCAAACGTCCTTACATAGTTATTTTTTGGATACAAGGATGTCAATATACAATCATTCATAAGTATGAAGTTATAGTTGGTTCACATTAATTTTGACATGTTTTCAGAAAAGTGGAATAGAGGATGAATTATTTACACTTTGCTTCAAAGAAAACAAGCTATTGTAGCGTTAACTTATGTTAAAAAAAAAACGCTAATTCATGCAATTATTTGTATATAATTATTTTATGTTGGCAACATCCAAAATCTTTAAGCCCACGCGTACAATAATTTATTAACATTTTAGTTAAGTTCATAGAATAATATTATTATATTATAATATATATTAAGAGCCCAATTATGCGCTTAAGGGAATACATCTAATTTGAATCAAAATGAGTTAACATGTGATTCGGATGTAAGTTTTTAAATATGCAAACACATTCTGATTTAAATTAACTTTGATTTTAATTTCAAATTATCAAATATTTTTCAATTGGACACAATTCCAATTTGGTCTGACATAACGCTTTCGTAAGAAAGTTGATAAAAAAAGATGATAAACAGTTCCATTGTATTCAACACATCAACAGCCTTAAAAACAAAAAAATTAGTAAAAAAAAAAAAATGATACATGGAGAGATACGTTGCAGAGGTTGAAATAAATGATAAAAAGAAGCAATTAATTGATCGTCGTTATACCGGACGGTATAGAATACCAAATGCTATTCCATTGAATCTGTCAACTCCACAAGCTAACAATCCGAAAGATCTATTGGAAGACTGTGCTGAGAATCGGAATAAGCCAGCTAATAAATTCCAAACGCTATCCAAACAACTCGCAATGTGTGCTGAAACTTGTGGTCATACACCGCAGTTGCGGCAGCAACTTGCTACACCAAAGCCATCAGGTATTCCTTTACTCAATGTAAATAAATGTAGAGAAAACAGTCTCAAATCCTATACTAAACAACACGGTATTTTCGAAATGGAGAGCCATGCAGTTATTCCCGATTCCCAATCGCTCATTCATGCTAAATTACAAATACCAAAACAGCCATTGGCAGCACCATTCCAAATTAAAAAACAGCCAAACATACTTAAGACTGTGTCCAAGAACAACAAGATGTTTGAAAAACATTGCATCGGACAAAATACAGAGAATGTTGAAAATGATCGAGAAACTGACTATGTGCAGTCTGTGATGCGCCATAATATCGAATCATTAAAATCGTCATTGAACATTTCCAATAACACAAACCAGGTGAAGAAGTTAAAAGTAAAGAAATCAATCGTTGAAAAGAGACTGGCTGCTTTAGAGTCCCCATTGCACAAAATCAAATCGCAGCAGACGTTAACTGTTGGTAAACAACCTGATATTCGACGTAAGACTGAATCTTTACTAAATAAAAACCAGAAGATGAAGTCTAACAAGGCTGATTTTATAACCATTGATCCAAATCTTCTTACTGAGGAATCAAGTTTTGAGGAATACGAAATTCCTGATCGTCAAGTTAATGATGTGATGTCAAAAATTACAGACGAACCTTACAAATCACAGCAGACGTTAACTGTTGGTAAACAACCTGATATTCGACGTAAGACTGAATCTTTACTAAATAAAAACCAGAAGATGAAGTCTAACAAGGCTGATTTTATAACCATTGATCCAAATCTTCTTACTGAGGAATCAAGTTTTGAGGAATACGAAATTCCTGATCGTCAAGTTAATGATGTGATGTCAAAAATTACAGACGAACCTTACAAATCACAGCAGACGTTAACTGTTGGTAAACAACCTGATATTCGACGTAAGACTGAATCTTTACTAAATAAAAACCAGAAGATGAAGTCTAACAAGGCTGATTTTATAACCATTGATCCAAATCTTCTTACTGAGGAATCAAGTTTTGAGGAATACGAAATTCCTGATCGTCAAGTTAATAATGTGAGGTCAAAAATTACAGACGAACCTTACAAATCACAGCAGACGTTAACTGTTGGTAAACAACCTGATATTCGACGTAAGACTGAATCTTTACTAAACAAAAACCAGAAGATGAAGTCTAACAAGGCTGATTTTGTAACCATTGATCCAGATCTTTTTACTGAGGAATCAAGTTTTGAGGAATACGAAATTCCTGATCGTCAAGTTAATGATGTGATGTCAAAAATTACAGACGAACCTTACAAATCACAGCAGACGTTAACTGTTGGTAAACAACCTGATATTCGACGTAAGACTGAATCTTTACTAAACAAAAACCAGAAGATGAAGTCTAACAAGGCTGATTTTATAACCATTGATCCAAATCTTCTTACTGAGGAATCAAGTTTTGAGGAATACGAAATTCCTGATCGTCAAGTTAATAATGTGAGGTCAAAAATTACAGACGAACCTTACAAATCACAGCAGACGTTAACTGTTGGTAAACAACCTGATATTCGACGTAAGACTAAATCCTTGCTATTTAACAAAAACCAGAAGATGAAGTCTAACAAGGCTGATTTTATAACCATTGATTCAGATCTTCTTACTGAGGAATCAAGTTTTGAGGAATACGAAAACGAAATTCCTAATCGCCAGGTTAATTATGTGATGTCAAAAACTAAGGACGAACCTTCGGCTGCCATAAAACTGGTTTCTGAAGAAAATCCAACAGATGGTACTTCTACAGCCTGTCTGTGCAGTTAAACTCCAAACTATTTAACTATTGGCATAAATGGTGAATTAATCTTAATATATGTAAATACCTTCTTTTTATATTTCTTTAAAATTCTTCAAATAATGTTGTTTACCGTTTCCTTGCTTTGCAATTTTATACTCAAATCATTAATTTATTCATATTATATATATTATAAATTCTACTCCTCAGTAAATAATGGAAACGATTTGTTTGTTTTTTTATAGACTAGTTAGGCATCATCAATAGCTGTGATTTCCTTCAAAACATGAAAGAAACTTTAATCGAAATAGGTCCGGCGGTGTCTGTTAGAGCCGAACATGAACTTTATGATGCTCAACCGTCTCTTTTACTACTGCATGTTGACTGCTCCTGCGAAAGCCATTTCTGGATATTTTTAGAACGATTGCAACATCGTTACTTGATGTTGCCTTGCTGCCCAGATAACAGAAATAGTTCACATCTTCAATGTCTTAGCCGTCTATGGAAGCGTTGTGATGTTGAATCTCACAATTTTGATCATATCAAGATCTACTAATACACAGTGCAATGCAATTAAGTGTAAAAATCGAAGTAGTTCTCTTGAAAATCTCATGCCGGATACCTACCTACAATGTGATAAAACAACAAGTAATGTAGGGGTTCGATTAGTATTTTAGTACCACAACGAATACATTTTTAGCTGAGGAATCATCATCTATTACAACAACCCAATCAATATGCTCACCGTACGCTAATGCGCAGAATTTCCTGGTACATTCGAAAATCAACGCCAAAGCCTATCCGTCCTGCGATGAGTTTGTCTCTTGAATACATGCTCATGTGTCATAGGGATGCATAGGTAGTTAGTCTCAACAGAATGATCAACAGATCCAGAAATTTATATCCGAACTAATGAAATGATTAAGCTGCACTGCAACGGGCAGAGGGAGAAAACGCCCGCGGTAACGAATGCCTGTCGTAAGAGGCGACTAAAATCCGTAACTTATGATTTAAATGATGACATATGTATGGGTTTTGACCAAGAATCTTCTGCGTGTTGGTGCAGTGCAGTAACTACTACGTTACGACGGCCACTGGTACCAACGATATGCTAATATGAAAATATTAAAGCACTGTAAGGTAATGGAAGAATCAGAAGCGCATCTTTCGTTAGATTGAAATTATTAAACGTCTTCTAACAGCATTCTGTATTTTACATGGACGCCATAATTTTGAAAATATCAGAATTAAATATAAGACTTATGTAAAGATTCAATATCACACAAGTAGCAGCTAAATGAAAATCTTCCTGGGTTCAAATCGAGCTGCCTCAGGGAATTTGAATAACTTTTCATATTGAAAACTGTAATATTGCTATAAGTTAATTCATAAGTAGTAACTGTAAAACAATGGAAAACCCAGTAACGCTACCTTCAATAGATTCAACTTCTCTCGATATATTGACTAACACGTGTTTTTAATCACCAAACAGCAATTTTATTATTTACCAAATTCAGCTGTGAAATAGATTTACTAAAACAATATGTTGCTTCGTTGGAGTTTAAATATCCTTCAATTGAAAAACTTGCTTCTTAAGACACAATCTTTGTAATCTTCCTGACTGCTCACTTCGAATAGCAGTCACGATTCATTTTGTTTCTATAATTATGTACGAAAAGAGGAATTTTCTTAAAACAATGAAAAAATCAGTAACTCTTCCTACATTAGGTGCCTGGATTTACCACGCCGTCATCGCAGCATAATAACTGACATGACGCATTATTATTCCAGTGGTCATGCATTCCATTTATATACCAAGACAGTTAGTGAATTTAAATGCGACACTGCTCTACCAGTAATGTAATAATTAGCACCATAGAGAGACATTTCAGGAAAATGCTTTGCAGTTAATCTCGGAAGGCTTAACTACCATATCATCGTAGACTACTGTCAAATTTTAAGCAAGCTGCGTCCTTTAGTTTGTGTTTGACGGCCTTTGAGAGCAGAGAACCTTGTGAATTTCGACGAAAATGGCAAAAGTGAATTTCGTTTGCTCATCAAGCATTATTTGCTTAAAAAGACCATCACCGAAACCAAGGAAAGGCGTGATAAACACTATGGGTACGCTGCACTAGCAATTTCAATGGTTAAGAAGTGGTTTACTGAATTCCGTTGTGGTCGTACCAGCACAATTGATGCCGAACGTGCAGGTGTAACAAAAGAAGTCGTCACACCAANAGTGAATTTCGTTTGCTCATCAAGCATTATTTGCTTAAAAAGACCATCACCGAAACCAAGGAAAGGCGTGATAAACACTATGGGTACGCTGCACTAGCAATTTCAATGGTTAAGAAGTGGTTTACTGAATTCCGTTGTGGTCGTACCAGCACAATTGATGCCGAACGTGCAGGTGTAACAAAAGAAGTCGTCACACCAAAAATTGTTTATAAAATCCATGGCATAATATTGGAAGTTCGGAGAATGAAAGTGCGTGAGGTGACTGAGGTGACTGAGGCTATAGGCATCCTAACTGAGCGAATACATCATTTTTTACATGAATATTTGGTCATGATTGTAGGCGCGATTAGTGTCGCACTTACTGACACTCGACCTTAAGCGCAACCTTGTGAACACTTCAAAGGAGTGTTAGACGTTCTTCAACCGCAATCCGAACGAGTTTTTGCGCCGTTTCTTAATCGTTTACGAAACATGAATCCATCATAACACAACAGAGACCAAGGCACAGTCAAAGCAGTGCACTTGTACGGCTGAACGTGCGCCAAAGAAGACCGAGCTGGATCTGTCGGCGAAAAGGTCATAGCGAAAATTACTGAGCTGCTCGCGTTGTTATGCACATCGATTACCTTGAAAAGGGTACACCGATCACCAGCGAATATTTTTGTGAGAGAAAGCTAAAAAAAACTCACTCTACAATTTTAAATAAAACGTATACGTATACATATAACACATAAACAATGATCGTCAGCAAGATCATTTTCACTGTTTTACTGAAATTGACGCCCTGCCTACCTTTATCTGCTTTGTGTAAGTTATTTTAACACTTGATGGTCAATGTAACTGCGCTCTGCAATGCCATAACCATTAAGTTTAATATTATATGCTTGTGTATTTAACAATGAAACATTATTTTCAATGCTGATCAGCTGCAACATTGCCAAAAATTTTGTCAATAAACACAATTTTTTCTGCTCTATTGCACTTTTATGAATTTTTCATATATTTTGTTGGTTCACTTTGTTGGTTTTAACAGATTTATTAATTTAATGCAGAAAAACCACATATTCAGAGCCAAACCACATAAAAATTTAATATAAATATTAGCAAAAAAAAATGTTTGAAATTTTTTAATATGCATTTGCGTTGCTTTTACGAAGCGTATATCGTTTATTTATGTAATATTTTTGCATGTTGCTGTTTCAAAAGTAAATTAAAAATGTTATTTATTTTGTTTTTAAAGTTTTTTTTCGATATGCCACATTACACAACTTGCACCACACACGATGTCAATTTTTTGGCTGTCATTAAGTTTCCATTTTTATGGTTAAATGACTTTTCAATCAATATTCTTGCGCTGCTGCTGTTGGTCTTTCACTACAATTTGGCACATTTCATAGCCACAACCAATGATTTGCAATTTATTTTTTATTTTTTAATAAGAACATGCACATACATATGCACGCACACACACACACACTTGCTGTAGCAACAAGAGCAGTAGCAGCAATACTCATGCCAACACCACATCAGACTACAGCAACAACAGCACCAACTGCGATTACAACAAATACAATGACGGTATTAATAATGCCAACACCAACTTTCAACAGTTTCATCAATGTCACACAAAAGAGACATTCTTGCATTTTTTTTTGGCTTTTTCTCTACGCAGTGCCAGTGCTAACCAAAAATTTCTTTCCGCCCAACAATTGCTGTTGCCGTTGCCGTTGCCGTTGCTGTGTAAAAGTTTTTAACAATTTCATTATCTGCCAACAACCGAAATGATACGCCCAAGCAATTTTTATAGAAAAACTTTTTCATTGCATACATTTTGGCGCTGATTCATGAGCAACAATTTTAAAATCTAACGCCATAGCACAATGGCTACGACAACGACAGTAACAACGAGTACTTTCGTATATGCCATGATGTGACAATGTGAGTGAGAGTGTGTTTGTGTATGTGTGTTAGTATTGAGAAATTGGAAAAAAATTTGTATTATAGAATAGCATTTAATTTAACACGTTCTTGTCATTACTCTTCAAGTGGGCGCTGCAAAGCAGCTACAATTTTAGCTTCAACATCAGCAATCGTCAGTGCTGCAGCTACACCCGCAGCAAGCACCAAATATATGAAGCACTATATATAAAATTACTGACATTGATGGCATTAGGAAGGATATTAGTTAACAAAAAAAAATTTTCGTTTGTTAAATTTAAGCATATTTCAAAATTAATGTGTTGCCAACATATGCATTTCTGACTAAATTTATTATAAGTATAACGGTTGGCCTAACATAGGCATGCACATCTGGCAACACCTTTTTTTTTCCTTGTGCACTCCAGTATAGCAGTATATGGCTCTCTATCACAACCATTGTGTACTGAACAAGGGTAATGGGTACCTACTATTTATAGTCGACTCCGAACGATTGAATATTAGAGAGTTTCTTTGGCAATTATTAATCTCGCTAGCATTGCCAGCATTGAACCACTAACGTTCTAAGTGTTAGTTCAGTACACTAACCATTACGCTACGACAGCCACACAACACTATAACTATATTATTCTCAGACATTGCCAAATGCGCTCGCCTAAGGCTAAGCCATACATTTATGTTCAGCAACAAAAGTGCAATTGGGGTCAAACGCATGCGCAATTAGATTGTTTTATTTAAAACAAAAATAATAGTTAAAAAAGAGTTTGAGCACATCATTGATAAAATGTCGGCTTATATAGGGTAGCCCAACTTAAACGAGCGCAACAGGCAACATCATAACTTTGACATTGCCAGACCAAAAGTAAACAGCATGATGTGAACGGCAACGTTTAAACACAAGAAGCATTAAACAAGCAGACGTGAACATAGTATTATAAAGGAAGCATAAATTTAGGCGAGCGCAACTAGCAATGTCAAAGTTATAGTGTTGCCAAAATTGGCCTAAATTGGTGCGAATATTTGACGTTTTCTTTTCTACCTCATTCTTGCTAGACGCTGTCCTGTTTTGATTGCCATATGACTAAAATTGTTTTATTATACAAAAATGTATAATAACCATGTAGAAAAAGCTCTAAGGATCGCTGCCCAAAAATTATTACCATATTGATTTTTTTTAACCAAAAACAATCAAATGTTTTTGTTTCTTCGTTAAAATCTTTTTTTTTGTATTTACAATAAAAATACAGCGAGCCTACTTATAAAAATTTTGTTTTAGTACTTTTGGCGGATATGGGAAAGTAGTTTAAAGTAAAACAAGTGTTCAAGGAGACTAAACAATCATGTTATTNAGTTAGGCAATCAAGTTGATGTGGTATACACTGATTTTTCAAAGGCTTTCGACAGTGTTTCGCACAAGTTGCTGCTTTTAAAACTATCTAAAATGGGTTTTCACTCTGCCATTTGGAAGTGGATGCAGTCTTATCTATCTAATAGAGCATATTTCGTTCGTAAAGTAACTTAAATTCCTATAATTTTGTTGCGTCCTCGGGTGTTCCCCAAGAAAGTATCCTAGGGTCAATATTTATTATTCTCTATATAAATGACATCCTTAAATGTTTTAGAAACTCAAGATTTTTACTTTATGCAGTCGACCTTAAAGTTTTTTAGAAAATTTTTTGTACAGCTGATGTCTTCGACTTATAAACTAATTTAAACAGAATCGTGAAATGCAGTGAAGTAAATAGTCTAGCTCTGAGTTTTTCAGTGTCAACATATGACCCTAAACTCACTTTACATACCCTTCTTAATTCATATTATCCCAATGNAACTTCCTCACTCCTAAGACTTATTCTCTGCTGGCTTTCATTTGAAGAAATTGTGCAGTATTCTCGCATCCATACACATTGAAAATGCTTTATAATGCGTTTGATAGATGGAGCTTAGAGTATGCTTCATTTATATGGAGTCCTTATTTTGATAATCCCATTGACATGACTGGCAAGAATTCAAAAATCGTTTACAATGCTTGCTTTGCGCTCTTCAAACCACCCACCCTATAACACTCGTTTAATGCTTTAGGTCTCAAATCTCTTCAGTCAAGGCGTAAGATTGCCTCTCTTTTACTTTTCTCATTAATAATTTTGTCAAATGTTAGATGCTATAGAATTTAAGTTCACTGTATTATTAATGAGTAAATATAAAATAAATAAATAAAAATAAAAAAAATAATAACGCATTATGGATGGTTTCTGGAAATATTGATTGTAATTCGCTCTTAGAACGTATAATGTTCAATATTCCGTCCAGGCAAGTCAGATTTTATAAATTATTTTTCATAAAACATTGTAGAGTAAACTATGCTCTAAATGAGCCTTTGACTAGGCCACTGTTACTTTTTAATAATATATGTTCCAATCATATATTAGATCTCTTGGTACCAAAAAATATTTTTCAAAATTATGTAAATAATATATTTTTAGTTTATACCTTAAGTGTGTATGCACACATACCTGCATTATATAACTTCAGTTTTTGTTATTATTTGTTATTATATAGTCTGTAAGTATTTTGTATTTCCATAAGACTGAATTAAAGAAATGAAATGAAATAATATTCAGAGCGAAACTACTTATGAAATTTCTTATTTTAGACTTTTGACAGTTATGGGCAGGTAAAACACGGAGTTTTATGCCAAACAAGCAAGTATTTCGAGCTATTTTAAAATACAACAAGTGTTCAAGTGGACTAAACAATCACTAAACAAATGTTTGTGCCGCTAAGCAGCTCGCAGCAGTTAAACAAGCCGATGTAAACATGGCATAAGCCGATAACAATTGTAATATAACAATGCAATATGTGTAATATTTATAAAACTTCAACTATGTCGACTTATAAAAGTTTTTGATTAGATGTAATGCGTTACTTGCATTTATTTACAATTTTTAAGATGTACATATCAGTTGATAGCCCTAGCAGCTAGTGCTCATAATTCAAAATTTGTATACCGATGCTTATTGTTATATGAAAATAAATAAATATATATAAAAGGATTTACATATGAATTGATAAGGTAAAAATCAATTAAATATCTGAGTTTAATTAGATGGTTGTAGAGCCCTCTCTCTTATGTTGTTAGGTTATAGACGATTGTATGAACCTTTAATCGTTAGATAGAAATCCGTGTGATTTCTCGAGTATGCCTTGTTAGCAATGAAAATTGTTCAGAGACTTGATGCCACAACTCTTGTGATTGCTTAATTCAATAACATTAATTAATGCATGAATTAAATGAATTTAATGAAATGAATTGCTGCAATTAATTGAATTGATTCAATGAAATAGTTTTATTCTACTAAATAAAATATTTATTCTACCAAATATTCTAAAAAATAATTTAATTAAATTGAATTGAATGAATTCACCAAATGTATAAATCACTTTAATGAAATATTTTAAATTCATTAATATGAAAATTTATTTATTTTTTAATGAAATGTTTTAATTCATTAATATGACTTAATTTAATTAAATAAATGAATTCGACTACTTTCTGCATTGAATTAATAAATTTATTGGCATTCAATGATGCAAGCCTCACAACAAGTGTATTTGTTGTGTTTAAAAAATTGTAAAAATAAATTTTTATTCGCTATACATTATTTGTATGCGCAACACGACAGAATTTTGCTTGAATTTTACACAATCGAATTTTAAGTTAAGTATATGTGGAAAATTTTCTAAATATATGCAATTTTTGTATCGAACACTTGCAGTTATAAAAAATATTTTCTTCTCAATATAACGAGTGTGTTTTGCTGTTCGCTCACTTGAAATTATGTTGTAATATCTTAATGTTTGACTAAAATGCTAATGTCTTAAGCTTCTTAGTCGCTCCTTATACTTATCCTGAGTTTGCTTTTTACGCATAGCTTCCCACTGCTTTCTCGAAGTCGAGTTTTTATCAATTATAGCCTTAGTTTCTTTCAAGGATATTCCAATATCCTGTATTAGTTCTATGCGCCTTAAGTCCAGAGCCATAATTTTTTTGTCCTTGTCATCTAATTTGTAGTGTATTTCAACGATCCTCTTAGCGCAGTCCTCGAAACATTGACTTCGTTCCTTGAATTTGCTCAACGAATGTAATATATTACGCTGCAAAATAATATATATTTTAGTATTGATCAAAGAATCGTGAAAGCAGTTGTCATTACTTACTTTACTCAATACATTTGTCTCTGCATTAAAGCAGCATTCGAGATTTTCAAGTTGTGCATTTAATAGTAAGCAGAATTGATTTCTAATGAGCTGATATATTTCATCTTCTGTATCAGACGCCATCATATATATTTGTATGAAGGAAATTAAAACTTAAAACGTATTAGTGAAATATTTTTTGTAATAAAATTTTATTTTCAATTCTTTTGAAATCGAAGTTTTGACATCTTATGAATTAACTTTTTTCATTAATTTTTAGGCTAACTTGATCAATTAGTTGTAGTCAAAACAATTTTTTATAAAAAACTTATTTCTAATAAATTAAAACTATCAAGCAGAAATCAAGAGTGCGATTATATATAAACTTTTTTATTTTATTTTAATTTAGGGCTTGAAATGAGCAAGAACATAATTTAAATATCATTGTATAAACACTGCTTACGAATTAAAGGCATTAAATCGTTCAGTTTTATTTAATAACAATTTATTTATTTATTTTCATATAACAATAAAAGAAAAAAATAAATAAATAAGTGAAAGACACTTACAAAGGCTAAGCAATCATGACAATTTATTGGCTGTCTGCCTATTGGATGATACAAACGAAACTAGACGATTGAAACGGTACCACATATTGGCTTTGCCCTTTCGAAAGTAAAATAAATAATCCTTTCAATTTATCAAAAGTATTTTAAGTTAACTTAAAATAATCTGAATTATTATGTTATATTAATTATATACCATTTGCTTAATGTCGAAAGATAGATTGCAAATATAAATATATAAAAAAAAAAACAAAAATATAACAATCAGAATTGGTATACAAATTTAAGATTATGAGCACTAGCTACTAGGGCTATCAGCTATAGCTAGGGCTATATATAAAAATGAGCTTATTTCAGAAATAAGCGCAACATTTTTTGAATTTAGAACAAACGCAATCTAATTACAGAAAGAAACAAAAGTATTTGTTAATTAATTTTAGTTTCATATTATTGCTAAACTAATAATTCAGTTGCTAAATCTTTTAAAAATAATATATGTACATTATCACAAATATATTGAGTTTTCTAAAACAGAAATAACAATTTTTAGCTTTAGTGTTAACGCACTCATTATTATTATTATTGTTGGGGATGTGCAGCGCGTCCTAAAGAACATTTGTGCCCCCT
>JXPL01005260.1:1630-13627 GCA_001015235.1 Sphyracephala brevicornis | reverse complement strand
TTTCGAAGAGTAACTGCATGGGGTGTCATTAACTCGCCACAACTCGTGCTACGATGCAAATTTTGGGAACATTTTTTCCCGAACGAACAGTGTCTAAAAGTGATGATATCGTGTAGCCCACCATTGTCCTGGTTTCTTCCAAAGGGATACTTGAAAGAAAAGGTGTACACCAACAAAACAACCACACCCTTTATGCTTAAGGACAACATTGACTTGACATAGTATTCCATATTTAATGCTATATAGGCCACACACAGTAGAAACTCGTTTCTTGCCGGACCCGGTGCACTTTTTGAGCTTGATGCAGTTACCGTTTTGGTTTTTTTCATAAATTTTAAAGCATTTATATTATTAATTATGTTTCATAATTTCGTTCTATACACTTGTAAATTTTTAAGTATTTTTGTGTGAACTTGATTACTCAGTACTACTTCTAAGTATCTGGAGTGTCATTACATCATCTAAAGAAGCGTTGTTTTGCTCTGCCGATTCCAAGCAAATAAATGCTGATTTAGTTATCTCTTAGGTAATTTATTTCGACCACGTCGTCAATTTTTTCACCGACGTAGTACGTTCAGTAATTTATTGCTCGATTTAAAATGATGCAAAGTTGTAATAATTTGAACATTGAAGGCACTGTGAATTTCTTCTTTGCCATTTTCAAACCGAATCACGCATAAGTCAATTAAAACTGACTTAATTTAATTCATTTCGTCCACTGTTTCAAACTACGCCTGGACTTCCCCGAACTTTATTCAGTCTGTAACAGTCGAAATACACGCATTGTGTAAATGGGTAACGGACAAACAAAAAAATCTCCACTGAGAAATGCATGTGAAAATAAATATGTGCAAGTACTGAGTACGTAATGAGAAAAATGTTCCTGTCGCAAGAATCGAGGTGTATTTTATTTATTATTATATTTATACGGGAAACCAGAAATGAAGGGTATAAAGTCTGTATTTCTTTTTTATGATAATTTGTATTATATTAATTTATATTTGCCCGTGGCAGGATTCGATCCATATAAATACGGGTTGCCAGTTGTTATCTCTACCAAGAATCGAGTTTATACTGTATTCGATCAATAAAATATAAATTATAAAATTGTTTCATTTTCATTTAAGAGTCCTATATTTTTGTGCGCGTTGTGGCACAATGTTAAATGCTGATGTAATATTCAGTACAAAGCAACAACAAAATCAGTGTATTAAAATTAAGAGTACATATTTTACTAAGTAAAATCTCACTCGAAATTTATAAATTTATTTCAATTATATAAAAGATTAGCTTTACGCCAAACATTATTACGAGTAAATTATATATTTTTCACATAGTACTTAGTTATTCAAACAAATAGTACTATAAAATATATATTTTTATAAAATCTCCAAACAAACAACAAAATATTTAATTGCATAATAATTAGGATATCTTTGCTGGTGTTACCAGTACTATTTTAATGTGAACAAAAAGAAAACTTTGCAATACATTATTAATCTTATTTTCTTGGTCAATTACAAGGTTGTCAGAAATGTTGGTTAATTCCTTTACCTGCGTACGTTTCTATTGTATTAAGTAAATGAATACTTACTTGGGAACAATCGTTTATAAATCCAATTAAGGAGGAATAAACTCTGTGTGTAGCCTTCTTATTTAGTTGTAAGTTGGAAGCACGTACGAAACACAATACATAAAACAAATGCACAATAGTCTCTTATGTTTCCTTGGAGATAAGAGCCACTTAATTTAAAGTGTATTCACCAGTTGACAATTTTTCACAGATCGGAGACAATTTGCCTGTAATATTTCAACACAAGTTGAGCATGCGACAAATACAGTTTGCGTACAAGCAACAAACGAGAAGCAACACAAAGCTGAAAAGTCAAACTGAATCCTGTCGAATAAAAGGATCTCTTCCTTTTGCACAATGTCGGCTAAATTCTTTATGTACCATTTTTATACATAAGCGAGTCATTTATTTCTAAGGGTGCCTTAAATGAATGTTGGAGTGGGTGCTCGGTGTGCTTAAACGTTGCGTCATTTTTCTTCACATTAAGCATTTTTAATATACGTACAAAATTATAGGTTTTGAACTCTTGTTAAATCAATATACTAATATCCAGAATAAATTTATTATATTATTTATAATTGTTTTTTATTTTATTGTAGTCATAATAATTTTATTCTCTCTATCTTAAAATCGCTGGGTAAATATTGTTCAAAAACATTGCTTACGATGATGAATGGTAAAATGTTACAATAATGTATGCGCAGTGTAAACTCGCTAATCGAAATCTCAGAACAATTCCTAGATTATTGCAACTATTGACTCAAAACATGAAATGTTTTAGTATTAAATTAATGAAAATTTGCTCAAAATATTCAACAGTACTCGTATATAACTATTTTATATGCTATTTTAGCGTCCTAAAGTATTATTGTAATAAATATCGGACGATATAAAATTTGTTTTATTTCAGTAATTAATGTTTTCTTATTACCAGAACAATTTTTTTAAACTTTTTAGATCTTCAGTTTTAAGATATTTTGCAATAAGTTTAACAGCAAACTTTGTTTTTTTCGCATTGACATGTGGTAAATTTTATATAATTGTGACGACATTGCAAATCAGATTTTTAATATACGGGAACATTTTATATCTTTTTATAAATTACCTTAAAATCAAAATTAATGAACTCATTTGTTTGTTTTACGAGGAGCGAACAGAACTAACCTCAAAGCACTTTGTAACAAGATTAGTAAAATTTTAATTAAATAGCAGCAAGTAACAAATGATTTAATTTCTGACTTAATGCAACACTTTTTACGTTTCGGTACAATAACAGATAGACGATATTTACATATGTACGTACATATACGTATGTAATAGTTTAGTACCTGCTAGTAATAAATTTACTTAATTAGAATGCACGAATACATAAGGATTAATACAGAATCATACTACATTAATTATATTTAATATTTGAGTAAAATGCAAATAAAATAATTGCGTTTCGTTGAAAAAAAGCACCCAGTATATGGCCATTATATATACGTATCCAAAACACCGGTACGCTTATGTACAGTTTTTTCGTTCTATGATATGGCAAACGTTAATAAGAAGAAGCTTCCATTGTGCCAAAAAGAGACGACACTAAAATGAAACAGAAAGATATTTCTGCGCATGTTGCTGTTTTACATAAGGTAGCATGTTGCATGCATATGTACGATAACATTGAAATTTACCATATACTTTTGCAAAGCAGGGGTTGAACTAGCTTCCCTTACTTCCTCCATTGCGATATGCCACCCCTACTTTTTTTTACAAATTAAATAACAAATACGGAAAACTTACATTGAATCAAATGTACGCCATTCAAATCAGATGAGTACTTTTTATTCCAATTAAAATTGTATCCATACATATACATGCATATTTATATTTATTCAATATTCGCATACAACATTGCGTTCCTTTCGCAAATGTAATAAGGTTAACAGTTGAACGCAGAGTGCTTCTGCTTTTTGTACTGCATCAGGTACGAGTACATAACTACTTTCAGAGTACATTTGTCTACCCTTGGTCTAGACAAAAAAGTTTATTTGACCTTGGTTCCTATTGTTTTAAGAACTTGAGGAAAGTTTATACTTATTGGTATTGCTTTAGATGCTAAAATGGAACTCGATTAACCTAGTTATATGTAAGTATGAAAGTTTGCTTTTTCTTTCAGCCTTTTTAGAGGTTATGAGAACATTTTACAAGAACTTTGTAGTTCATGAATCATATAAATAAAAGATAAAACTGCAAATGCATTTATTAATTTGTAAGTTCACTAAACAACGATGTGAATAGAACAAACAAATTCGCATCTATTATTGATTATTGCAAGGTTTGATAAATATTTCATGTTTTCAAATTGAAAATTTCTGATTTGTGATGTATGATGTCAAAAGTATATAAAAGATTATTAAAAGAAATTGGTGTGGAATTTTATTCAGAAAATTATTGCTATACTAATAATTCGATTGAATCTAAACACAATGTTGTTAGTATTGAGAAAATCAAACTGAAAGCTGTTATGCTATACTAAACGGCTTGTAGTCATTTAATAGTTTAACAAAGGTTTACTAGCATTACAGTTGTATTAAACAGTTATTACCCATTTAGTTTAGGCAAGAAAAACTCAAGTTTTCGTCATAAATTTTTAAATTGAACTTCATAAAAAGTACATTCATGGTACTTACAGATCTTAGGAGAAGGTTTTCGCAGTACACAAAAATCCCTTTCTCTATTTTGATTTGTTGGAATTTGACCCTGAGTTACTATTTCAACCTGTTTTCAACGATTCAAGGCACAAGTCACTCTTTCGAGTACCTACTATCTGCTGTAAGCAGACAATAGTCCTTTTCATTATTAACTCAAATCTTTCAAGTTATTGTGCAATTAGAAACTAAGAAATCGCTTACTACTTTGATTTTATACTATCGAATTCAACATATGTACATATATTGATGAGTTCTTACCAAATATTAAAAGAATTGCAAACAAATAAAAATTGCGAACCAAAATATTTTTAGAACTGACTTACAATCAATAACTGTATCTGATATAAATGGGGTCTTTTAGATTATAAATGAAATTTGTTGACCACTTGAGTTATTCACTTGTGAATTAAAAAAGTGTATGAAACACATTTCAATTTTTTTAGAAATGCATTACTATAGCATAGTAATTTACTGAATGAATAATGAATGTGGCTGGAATTAATAATAATAAAAACGATACATCTGTGAATATTGCTTCGGATTCGAGGCGGAAATACCTTGCCTATCACTGGCATCTTTCGCAGGATTATTAGTTGCCCGATAAGTCTATTCATATAACTATATTTAGCCGCTCTGAGTCTAATTGTATGTACTCAATACTTTTACGCATAAGAGTAATGGTAGAGAGTCCCATACGCCTAAATTGGAGTGAAGAAGGAATATAAAATAACAAGTTTTGTTAGTAGTCCTAGGAATTATTTTTACATAAGATGTGTTCTTAAAATAACTGCAAGATTTTCATAATGATATTAACACTTACATCTTACGTATGAGTAAACGTTCAATATGAATATTGGGAAATATTTTGATGAAAAAGAGGACCCAAATAAAGTGGCACGACTAAATAAACTACTATATGGTTTGAAGCTATCAGGCACAGAATTTAATGTAACATTAAATAGATTACTAAAACCGATTAGACTAAAAGAAATTGAAGTTTGTTAGTTACAGCATACGTGGACGACTTGTTAAACCGATGCAATGACAGATACATCTCTTGTTTTAGTCAGACAAGGGTATATTCTTGGGTATTGAAAAAGACTCGTGTGGCATGTAGCTTAACAGAATTATCCAGTTAAAAATGAAGGCTGGCATGAATTCCATAGTTAAATAGAGGATCCACAGCAGTATAAATCAATAATTGTGACTTTGATGTATTTGGCCATAACAACATGGCTGGAATTCCTACATTTGGTAATGAAAATGGTGCAACGTAAATCGGATTAGAATCATGAGCACTTGCAGGCGGTAAAACATATATTCTGCTATCTCACTGCCATTGGTATAAAATGAGAGTCAAAAACAATACGTACGTAGACGAAGACTGGCCGTCTGATAGATCTCTTTGAAAATCCTAAACAGGGTGTACATAATATCAGGACAACTATTTATCATGTCAAGAAGGTAGAAGTTTCTTGCAGCACCTCAGAACTGAAGATATATCATCAAGCTGCTCAGAAGTTGGAAATGAAACCGATATATCACAAGAGAAGCAAACATGTAGATATCAGGTGTCAATTATAACACAAGAGGAGTCGTCCAAAACAAAGAGATCACGTTTCATTATTGTCTCTACAATATTATAGTAAATTTTTGTCAATTTAATGAAAATAAACTGAATTCATTTTAAAATTGATATCCATATTGACAGGGCCAGTTGAAGTTTATTGATGACTATTTGACAACGTGCATGTTGCATCATTTCTTTTCTAGAATGATTGCTTTCGCATTAGCTTTTGAAATTGCAACCGATAATAAAAATCTATTTATATATAAATATCTATGTCTCATATTTTATATGTAAATAGTTAATGAACAAATTTTAGTAAAACACTAAATATATAAAATCAAAAAGTTGTATGCTTGAACAGGTGGTTACCTTATATCATATCCTTTTATCGAACACATGTATATGCATTTTTTAACGTATAATACAGCAATTAAAGCATTAAAAAAATGGACAAACATCTCAAAAATTGGAAATTACTATGTAACATAAAATTTAGGAACAACTTTGATAGAAATATAATAAAAATATTGAAGAAGGACTGAAGTTCTTTTTTAAAATATTATTTTAAAAAATAGGTCCTAAGTTTCTCAATGGAATTACAGGAAATAATTATAATAATAAAATATTAAACAATATGGAATCATAAATATATTTCAACTGATATAAAAATAAATAAAATATGTATAAAAAATGCATTTCAAATATTTGGTGCCTTGGCTATTTTATTTGAATTTAGTTTTCCTTATTCATATATGCTTACATCTCATTCACTCCTGAAAGCATTTAAGGAAAGTACTACTCAGTTCCATTTCTTGTTTAATATCATTTATTCGCCGATATCTTGCAACTTTTGGTCCTTGTTTGTTATCATTCTCGCCAATAGTGTACTTATAAATTACAATGAAATTCTTTCCATTATATTATAATGAATCGCCACCCATAGTTTTTGTGTTCTTTATTGCGTAAAGTAGCCTTTTGATCAGTCATTATAATACTACAATATTGTGGTAAGTTACATGAACTAACATTACCAGTAAATGTGTTTTTGTAAATTTGTAAATGTAATATTTACTAATAATTCATAGTGATGAGGAAATGATGAATGATAAATAAAACAATTGTGTCACCTAGACATTTACAGAAGTGCAAACGTAATCAGCAGTTTGTGAGGTGTTGGCATTATGACATTCTATTACACATTTGTATTATTCAATGCAGTGATGTATACTATTTTACTCTACTTCAAGGAGTGAAAACGAAAATATCCAATTCTGATGAATTATTGATTTTTTTAATTGTATTATTAAATTAAACAATTTTACTCTCGGTTTTATGTAGCAATGGTATAAAATTATTTAAAGTAAATAAAAAAACAAAAATTAAAAATATATCACAGAATTAGATTAGAAATTGAATAATATAGCAAAAATCACAATTCATTACAAGCAAATGTAAATCTCCTAAAAACTCTAAAAAATTAAAAGGAAATAATATTTGGTTAAAATCTAAATTTAATCTTTTGGTTGGTGTGTCTGATTGTAATCGTGTAACTTCTCAACGAATTTGACTGATTGAGATCATATACCCACAGTATAATTTTTTTGCCAAGACGATGACTCATAGCTATGCTGGGAACCAATAGGTGGCGCTGTAGTTATTACATATTGTACTGTACGTACTGTATTTAATACAGTGCACAAAATTGAACAAAAACAAACATAGTTTCGTGACTTTTTCTTTTAAAAATGTATGAATATAGTATATTTGTTATTTAAATTTTTAATAAAAATACCATTAAGAGCAATATATTTTCTTTTTTATTTAAACAGTTAAAAAAAAAAGCTCCTGCAGTTTAGTGCACGTGAAAGAAGTGAAACCTGCTTTAAGTCATAATCTGCAACTGTGCAAATATGTTCAAACAAGTTTTNTTTTGCCAAGACGATGACTCATAGCTATGCTGGGAACCAATAGGTGGCGCTGTAGTTATTACATATTGTACTGTACGTACTGTATTTAATACAGTGCACAAAATTGAACAAAAACAAACATAGTTTCGTGACTTTTTCTTTTAAAAATGTATGAATATAGTATATTTGTTATTTAAATTTTTAATAAAAATACCATTAAGAGCAATATATTTTCTTTTTTATTTAAACAGTTAAAAAAAAAAGCTCCTGCAGTTTAGTGCACGTGAAAGAAGTGAAACCTGCTTTAAGTCATAATCTGCAACTGTGCAAATATGTTCAAACAAGTTTTTAATAAAATTTGTCTTAAATTCCTAATGAGCTTTAATAGGGCGATCAGTGTACGATTAGGCTTATTTTTTTTATAATTTATTTTTGATTTTAAATTTAGTTATTAAAAAAAACCATTTTAATATAAAAATCTACACTTGTATAGTTAGGTTAAGAATGAAAGTTTGTGCCAATTCTGTGCATTTATATGACAATGCGCATCTTTAAGGCAAATTTACAGCGCCGGACAAGCCGAAGTGGCAAATACTACTAATAAGCTCACGGGTAATAAGTTCACAAAAAACTAATTTTTAACAAATATTTTTTTGTTGTTAAACCATATCTGCAAGGCAACAATCTATTTTTGGTTAAAATTACCGAGTTTATCGGTTGGCTCGTTTTTAACCAACTTTTTTGGTTAGATTTACCAACTTTTTTCTGAGTAGGATCTCATGGTAAAATTTTCTACGGGACTCGTGCTGGCTTAATCCGCCTATGCAAATATATATGTAATATGCTTATGTTACAAAATGTTCTGTATGCATTTACATAAACAAAAACAACGCTTGAGAACAAAACCATAAACGCTTTTACAAACAAATTTTTTCTGCTTATAATCTTATTACATTCAAATGGATTTGAAATATGTCGACTATATCATTAGGTTTAGCCGAAGGCCCTGTAGCCAGCGCTATACTATCATATAAGTTAATTTAAGTTTTGTAAACTCTGTTAACTTTAATAATAAATAAAAATAAATATCATTAGGAAATCGTAGATTTGCTACAAAGTACTTTTAAAAATTTACCGCTGGGTGGCTTTGACAATGACTAAAATGTTTCGTATGGAACTACACAAATAATTTTCGTCTCGCGACGCAACCTCGAAATTTAAAGCCCGTAAAGAAGTTTTACTTCAAAAACCTTTAAAAGTGTATTTCCGCTTGTTATAGTGAATCATTTGAAATAGCGTATAGCACCGTTTCGCGGTATCGCGAGTTTCGTGTATTTATAGAAACATACCACAATCAAATATTGGTCGACGCATATGGCATAATCGAAATATACGGTTACAGGCATAAGTTTGAATTGTCATTACCAATATTCCATTTTCAACATCAAGCAGTTCATTTTTCTTCATTCAAATAAACTGTAATTTTTAGGTCTCGTACCCTGTCCTCTAATCGCGCGACCTCTTCAGTCCAGACTCTCTTATAAAGGCATTTTAATCAAATCAAACTCATCACGACACCTACCGGAAAAGGCAAAACCTAACTTAAAAAAAACAACATAACACATAAATATAAAGCCAAAGGACATTGAGATAAAAAGCAAATCTAAAAAAATATTAATTAAATATTTTTATATATAAATGTATAACGATGATATAATATCCTACATTTCAATTTTACAATAAATTTGATTATATGCAAACTGATACAAGAAAATCGTTTCAAAAAATGTATATCATTCTATAGGTAGACTGCGCTACATTTTTTCTACTTATTGTTACTTAAAATTTCTTCTGTATGACTTGGAGTTTAGATATAATTTTGTTATACCAAATATACATACGTATATTTAAAAAAAAAAAAACATTTTTATTATTCACAAATGCAATTTATGCATAACTCAATGATTTTCAAAACAAAAGGAATTCACAAAATGTTCGCAAGAATAGATTTTATATGCCAATTTTTAATATCGTAGTGGAACAGATATTGATTGCACAAAGAAAATTTCAAGCATGTGCCAACGAGTATGTGCTAATGTTTCTACTTACCATAAAAATAAAAACGGAAAACGCCAACAATTGTAAAACCAATGGGTTATAAAAACGAAGGAGTTGGAGTTATGTTGTCGTTGCTTTAAATTATATAATATTTAACTAGTTTTGATCCAATATTATTCTTTTAATATTGAATTAATTTTGTGGATTTCAATTATTCGTTATTGAAAAACGCAATTCGATTTGTTTAGTGAACACAATATTGTGATGTCCTTGCAACGCAATTCAGTTTTAACACTTTGATTCCATAGCCTAGAATGCAAAATAAATATTTGGTTTAATACATGCAAATAACGCAACTATTTTGATAATGAATGAAAATAATTAATTAATACGTATTAGAAAAGTAAAACTTGAGAATCAATATTGACAAAATATTTTGGGCTAATCTCGTTCTAAAATGAACAAATCTAAGATAGCAACTTTTTTCTTCATTTAGCAGTAAGCAATTTGAAAATGAATGTTATACGAGTACAAATTATATTTATATACAAAATACAAAAATGGTAATTATTCATGGTAAAAGATGACATATTTAGCCTCCTCCAGCACCCTGGCAGTTTGAAGAGGATTTTTATATAACCAAAAAATTATCCCCAAAGTAACTTGTGATTTATGAACTGGAGAAAACATGGACATACTTTATTTACAAATAAGTATAGTACGTCCTGATAAGTTCATATACAAGCACGAGCTATATTTTCTGCGGCAATAGTTTACCGGTTTAAACAGACTTCATTCATTGATTAACTTTCTTTGGAATTTCGCTAAGATTAGACTTCTGCAAATATGTTAGAATAGATCAGTTATCTGATATCCTGTTTTTTTTCTTCCTATCACTACCATTGTATACTAACAAGGATATTGGTGGCTTTTTTTGTTTGGTGGCTATTTAAAGTCAACTAAAAAGTCGTTAGTGACAGGAAGAAAAGAACCGAGATATCAGAGAACTGATATATTCTTACACACTATTAATCTTGCTAGTACTGCTAGTGCTAGGCACGATATGAACACCGCAATTGTACAACGATCCTTCTGTTTGTTAGTTCTTAACACTAACCACTGTGATACGATGGCCTCATTTGATATTCTATGCTATCAATAATGAACTCATGTTTTTCTTTTAATTATTAAAATATTGGTCAATTACATATTCAGTCGTCCTATATTTTAACTTTGTTTATGTTATAAAGTTCATATAATTTCTAAAGAATCGGCAATTTATCAGAGCTTTGTGAATATTTTTGCAAATTAAATATTAATTCTGAAACAATAACCACTCTGCCTTTAACGTTATTTAAGCAAATACAACTTGTGAAATATTATATAAAATATTTATTTATTTTCCTACAACAATTAAATTGTTATACAAATTAATTATTAATTAACACTAGCTAGCTTAGGCTATCACCTCTATTATATAAAATTAAATTTGCATGCCTATTTGTTAGACCAATTTTCTTACTTTTAAGATACGAAAGAAATTTTTTTTTTTTAAAACATATTATTTTTAATATTTTCAAAATGAAAATACCTTTAATGATATTCTAATATTGATATGTCATTGACTTCAATATATTTGTAGGTATACTTCTTTCTAGCATGTCATGTTCTGTATTGATTTCACTAAATAAATTCATATAGTTCGAGAATTTTAAATACACACTTTGTAAATAATAATGAATTCGGCAGCTCGACCAGAATTTAAAATGAATATATTGAGATTATATATAAAAATTATTCTAGGCCACATCTGCTCATACTTACCATAAATCAATTTATAAAATTTTTACAGAATTAATAATATAGACAAACTCATTTTAGATATATGTATATTACATATTTTTATTTAAAATATTTGTCTTCAGTAAAAATGTAATCAACACAATTTAGATGAAATTTTTAGATTCATTGTTCCTTTTTGTCCTACAATTTTTTGGCTTTAGTATTTTTAACTATAAACAAAAGTAAAAATATAATTTTATGACAAAGTACAATTACTTTTCTCTGTAAAATTTTTATGTGTACTTTTATATTCACAATATCTTCCATTGGATTAGGTCAGTATAATTGTATTAATATTATGCACTATATTTAATGTAAGTAACTTGTTAATTCATCTCTTATTTACAATTT
>JXPL01005255.1:2695-19797 GCA_001015235.1 Sphyracephala brevicornis | reverse complement strand
AATGACTACAAAAATTTCAGATCAATTGCTCTTATTTTGGTCTTCCTGAAAACCATTAGCTTAATGGTGAACTTAAATTTATTGAGAACAAAAATCTTTTTTCTTTTANAAGATTTCACCCTACGTGATCTCAATGAAATTCTTTAAAAAAAACTGAATCTTTAGGAGGATTAGATCGAGTTACATACTCGATGATTAAGGCTCTGCAACCTTCTGCAAAGGAGTCTCTCCTTAAAGCCCATAACTTGCAAATTTTGCAAACCTTTGCATATCGCCAATGCAGATCGGCATCAATATGCATTAACGAAATACTACAAAGAATATCTCTTCTAAAGAAAGATGGTCTAAGTGTTGTTATGTGCACAGTAGATATAAAATATGCATATGTCTGTGTCAATGTGAACTCCTTATTCGATAAAATAATGGAGCTGGCGATCCCCAGTCAGTTGACCCTATGAATTGCCAACTTTTTGAGTGCCAGGATTCTAGTTTTGGGTGACGAATCGGTTGAAGTTTTCAATGGCCTTAATCAAGGCAGTTGTCTTAGCCCTATTCTATTTAACTTATGCACGTCTTCTCTTCATGAAATTGAAGATGAAGACACTTTGTCATTTCAATTTGCTGATGATTTTATTATCATTACAGAGGCTAGATCACTAAAAAATCACATCTGATAAATTAGATGCAAACCTTTTCACATCCAGGTGAAAGAACTTAATCTGTCATTCAACCCAGAAAAATCAAAAGCTATGTGCTACGCTGGTCATGGCGGAGATCTTTCAGAGTAAAGATTGTTAAAAAAGAGAACGGACGGCATAACAATATAATCTTTGAAGGTAGATCAATCTCAAGTAATTTTATGTTCCAAGAACATTATAACCGTACATGTAAGGATATGCAANCTTTGTCATTTCAATTTGCTGATGATTTTATTATCATTACAGAGGCTAGATCACTAAAAAATCACATCTGATAAATTAGATGCAAACCTTTTCACATCCAGGTGAAAGAACTTAATCTGTCATTCAACCCAGAAAAATCAAAAGCTATGTGCTACGCTGGTCATGGCGGAGATCTTTCAGAGTAAAGATTGTTAAAAAAGAGAACACACGGCATAACAATATAATCTTTGAAGGTAGATCAATCTCATTGTAATTTTATGTTCCAAGAATATTATAACCGTACATGTAAGGATATGCAGAAGGCATGCAATCTATTCAACACCACTCTACTATTAAAGGAGGACTCAAACCAAAAGAGATCTTAAACTTTTATAAAAGCTTCATTAGAAGTTCACCCAAACACATAAACAAAAAAATTCAAACCCTTCAATTCTCTTGTCTGGGTAAGTCTCTTATGATGTCTGGGACTTGCTCCATCTACTCCGGNTTCATCTTTATTTGAACTTGTGTCTCAAAATCTCGTAATCTCAACTAGTTACAGCCATGCTTCCAACAAATTTAAAACTGTATTTGACAAACTTGACAATACATTGCCATGTCCTTGCTCAAATAAGTCACAATTTTTTTATAAATCATGACATTGGTAAAAAGAAATCTCACCAGAAATCATTCAATCATTTTTCTTATAAAAACTAGATCTCTACAGAAAAAAAACTTTGCTCCCTTTTCTACTGACCCCTTAATCAATTCAAAAAGATCAATTCTTTTTATTTAGAGTCAATCATAAACTTTCTTCTCATTCTGGTGAATTAATGGCTATTCAAAAAAATGGGATTGCTATTGAGGACAACATCCACAAATTAGTAATTTTCAGTGATAGCCGCAATGCTTGTATCTTACTCAATAAGAAATCTTCTGAAAACGGTATTGTCCACCAAATAAATTGTTTAATTCTATCTTCACGAATAAATTCTATACATTTTTTTTAGGTTTCAAGTCATGTCGGCGTCTTCTTTAATGAAAGGGCCGACTACCTGGCTAAACTAGCTGTAACAAATGGTGCTCCCTTAGAGCATCACCAAGCATAAGCATCCCTTATCATCACCAACAACTTAAGATGGGATGGAACTGTCAATTAAACACACCCTCATCTTCTGTCATGTCCCTTGTACAGCAATACAGGAGATAACTTTGCTTTCAGAGGCTTAGATCCATCGGTGACCTTCTCAGACTTTGTAATGAGCAGAACTTCTTTGAANCCACCAAATAAATTGTTTAATTCTATCTTCACGAATAAATTCTATACATTTTTTTTAGGTTTCAAGTCATGTCGGCGTCTTCTTTAATGAAAGGGCCGACTACCTGGCTAAACTAGCTGTAACAAATGGTGCTCCCTTAGAGCATCACCAAGCATAAGCATCACTTATCATCACCAACAACTTAAGATGGGATGGAACTGTCAATTAAACACACCCTCATCTTCTGTCATGTCCCTTGTACAGCAATACAGGAGATAACTTTGCTTTCAGAGGCTTAGATCCATCGGTGACCTTCTCAGACTTTGTAATGAGCAGAACTTCTTTGAAATTGTGAGCTTTTTAAGGTCGGCAGGGATTTTTAATATTTTTGGANCCCTCATCTTCTGTCATGTCCCTTGTACAGCAATACAGGAGATAACTTTGCTTTCAGAGGCTTAGATCNGCTGTAACAAATGGTGCTCCCTTAGAGCATCACCAAGCATAAGCATCCCTTATCATCACCAACAACTTAAGATGGGATGGAACTGTCAATTAAACACACCCTCATCTTCTGTCATGTCCCTTGTACAGCAATACAGGAGATAACTTTGCTTTCAGAGGCTTAGATCCATCGGTGACCTTCTCAGACTTTGTAATGAGCAGAACTTCTTTGAAATTGTGAGCTTTTTAAGGTCGGCAGGGATTTTTAATATTTTTGGAAGACTTTAGTACTAACACCATTCTATCACTAACATGTACATAATCATATTTAAATAAATGATTTCTTCTTCATCATCTGCCTTTTATGTTTTTGCCCTTTTTCTTTACATGTAACAACACTAAAAGGAACATACATTTTTTAACTATAAGAACACTTATATTACAATTCTTTGAGCCTGAATGAGGTCAATCATTTAAGCAACTAAAAGATGTGGGATACCCTGGTCTTTTTCTAACCTGTAGGACAACCACAATTAATCAAAGTTAAAAAAAAATTAAGTAATTGTAGCAAATAAAATTTAGTTATTATTTTTTCTTTTAATTCTCCTTTTTATGCCTTCTTTCAATTATACAAAGATCTAAAAAACATCTGATCTCTATGCAGGTACAGAGAGATCTGTGATGGTTTAAAAAAAAAGCAATGCTTTCTCCTTGTATTTTTTGCAATGTAGAGTGCAACAATAAATATAAAGAGTGTAGTCTTAGTATACTGAGACTAAACGCTGGTTGATTTCTGCACTACTTTCAGGTTAATTAGTAGTTAACTACAAATAGTCGACTATTGTAGTAAAACAAAGAACCCTGCTTGAAATGGATTATGAAAAAGTCATTTATAGTGACCAGAAAAAGTATGCGTCTAAAATATATAATATTGAATAGTTTGGATTCCATTTTTTTATTTTATTCATTCAATATTGTAGTATTGTCAATCCATACATTTATTTTTTTAGATATGTATTACCAATTTTTAAGAAATTTAAAACAAAAAAAAACTGAATAAAGCAAGGAAAAGTCTGCGTACAAGCACAAACATTTATTATTATTTACTAAATAATTAGAAATTTTCCAAAACTTAGATATATAATATTTTCTGTAGCCCTAGAAGAAATATTGTTCCATTCCTGAAAAATAATGTCCTGCAATATTTGTTTTGAGAAAATCTTACATTGACGGATTCTACATTTCAATAACACCCATATCTGGCCCGGAGACTGTAGAATTGAAAACAAATGATTTCGAACTTTAAGCAGCACCAAGAGCTTAGTATTGTATACCATATGAATCGAGTTAATAAAAAACCAGGCTGCCAACAGCATTGGCTATCATGTACCCACTTATCACTACCTACAACATGTTTTACTGTTGATAAGACTTATTTTTTTTTTAAGGCAGTTCCGTTCTTCCACCACACAGGAATTTTTGATCCGAAGATAAAGTATTTAATTTAGTTGATGAATAAAATGTTTCCCCAGAGGCCAGAGGCTATACGGCAAAGGAACTCTTTGTAAATATTATTGGTAGTGTTTTTTGCTGTATTAAAACAAAACTAAGTAAAATACATATTAATTTAATTTATTTTTGCATTTTAAGCGCTTATTGGTTGATTATATTTATAAATGAAATCAACTGAATTAAATTCCTTGTTGGATCAATTTCCATCTAAATCTTTAAAAATGTTGATATCCAAAACAAAACTCATCTTCGAAAAAGCTATACTATATTTCATGTACGAGTCGATGTTAGCAGACAGCAAATTGTAAGGCTTCAATACATGCTTCAAAATTGCATGCTTCTCCGGGGTCAATTTTGAAAAATCTATTTGAAAAAATTAAATGTTAAAAAATCTTTTAATATTAGAATGCAAACATTTTTAAACAAACCTTTTATGTAATATGTATTTGAGTACAATGGAAAAAGAAGTCCATTTGGAATTGAAAGTATATCAGTTCTTGGCACTTTTCTTACGGTGCCCACATCGAAATTAATCACTGTTACATAAATACTGGAACTGAAAACTTTCATAACTACGGCCCTGTTCCACTTGGAAGCTTCGGAATCATATGCTAAGCAAAGTTGGTTCCTTCTAGAAATATACATATGTTTTTATTTTAAACTGGGGCATTATATTTATGTTATTTAGATATATTTTTGTATTTACGCAATATCGAATGTATCCGAACGTTTTGCGCATTCGCAATAGGTACTTATCATCTTTTCATATTGCTGAATCATAAGCAAAGCCTGTTGGTTGTTGAAATGTGCACCAATTATGTGACCGTCACGAATACCCTCTGGATTTAGAACAATAAATGCCATATTGTCTCCAACAGAAGTCTCCAAACGCTGCAAATCATGAAACTTAATGGTGCCCTCCTTTATTGGTTCTATCAGTGACACCATAAAGCGATTCAATGAATTGTTAGTGTGTTTATTGTTAAGTTGTACGATTTCGCCGCTATCGTCTATATTATGAAGATAGAATAGATTTTTATTGGTAACGTAACGTTTCAACTTGTCGTTTGCCCTTTCTACGTTTATATATGAACATAGTACTATATCTTTCACATACGCCAATTTCACTTTCTTAAGACTAAGTGGAAGAATTGTTAGGAATCGTTCCATTTTACGTATGAACCTTTTTCGAACGAAATAAATTACAGCAGTATCTATGTTGAGTATCTGATAAATATCGTATTCCAAAACTCCAGATTGAACCTAATATACATACATACATATGTCAAAAAAAGAAATTGAAATTAAAATATTTTAAGTTATATATTTAATACATACCTCTCCTCGAAAGAATAATTTATTCGAAGGGCATATCACAACAACAATATCCCCAATTGAAATTATATCGTTCCTTTTGTAGAGGATGAGCTGCGAGGCGTGTAATTTAATTATATCATAGTAAGATTTTGTATAAGAAGTCGATACATAAACTTCAGCAGGGGATATGTAACGAGTCAAGTGCACGATGCTACCATCAACGACTGGTTCCCTCCAATATTTGTGCTCTAATGGCAGCAGACGTGTAGCAAGCATTTCGAATGCAACATCATTGTTTATTTGGAATAAACAAGGAACATTATGCACGGCACTGCTCTCTCCGTTCGATTTGTTTATTTGAATTACGATTCTGTCTTTTTTTGTCAAATTTGGAAAAATGGTTTCATCTTTACTAAGCAAATAAATAACTTTAGCTGGATATAATGCATAATCATCTTTTAATCGTTTTAAAATATAGGTAACCATGGTGGTACCTTCATCTTCTAGGTATACAGCATAGCTTCCTTTCGGCATTTGGTAAAATACAGTCGCTCGTTGTAAATAACCTGAATTGCATCGAACTGCTACAGCCATGCCATTTTCGATTGGACTATCTAGATCACATAACGCAACCGGACTAAGTTCTAATTTCCAGTTAAAGTTCACATCAATAATTTTGAAAAGAGCACCACGTCCATCATGCAAAGTTTTAATAAGCTCAACTTGAAGCGGACCCCTGTGACAAACGATTGGAATTTTTGGCTGAGCGATCTCCGAATGGAAGTGCGCATAAAACTGATTTTCAGTTTTCTTCTGAATAATTTGAATCGAAACTAATGAATTCTTTTCCAAATCCGTTGTAATCATTTGACTTTTAACGCAAAAAGCGAAAGCGTTCGTATTTTCCATTATTGGTACTGGTGTATATATGTCTTCGAATGGAACTTTTTTTTTGGAGCCATAATCGATGAGAAGCACACCACAACTTCTTTCATTTTCCAGCACTCTTTTGATTAGTGCTCTGTACAAGTAGCCATTAATCGTTACTGCGACAAGAATATTTGCAGCCAGCTGGCTCTCTTCGAATGGTAACAATTTGTTTAAAAAATTTTTATTCATCGATTCTAGCATATCTAACATCTTGTTCATAATTTTTTCCTCAACAGCCCAAAATTTTTCTTTGTCTTTTGGGTCCACACAGCAGACTCGTGCAATGAACAACTGTCGTGGTAGCTCGAATACCTTTTCCCATGGTCTAATCGGAACTGCATTCATTTCTCTGGCATGAAATAGTACGAAGAAATAGAAATAGTTGTATAAATATGTGCATATAAATGTATACAGTTTGAGATTATTAATAATAACTTCTTAACTTCATAATTATTTAATACCTTAAAACAAAAATAACTAATTTAGAAAGTAAAATTTTATTTCAAGATAGTATTGAGAATTATTGGAAACTTGAAAACAATTTTTACACGTACGTACGTTTTTATATGAGAACTGTTACATCATTAATTAAGAATAGTTAAGGCCAACAAACTAGCATTAGACGAATATAGCTGATTTGCGATGACATGTATTATGCGCCTGGCGTCATCGAAATCATAAATGTATTATATTATAAGCCATCGAATCGTTTAAAGGATTATGTGAACAAATACAAAACGAAAAAGATCATTGATCACGTAAGACCGTTTTTTGTTTAAGCAACGACTTATATAAGAGGATATCAATATCGGATTTGAAAGCATCCATAATTCGACACTTCTCTCGATTTTATAAAACAATATATAAAAAAAAGGTTTAATACACTTTTCCAACTCTATTGATCTTATATAAAAGCAAGCAAGTCGACATTTTGACTATCAAATCCGTCCAATTCAAATTTGGGATTGAATTTTGAAGAGTGCTGTCATCAATCAGTAATATAATCATATATTTTTTCATCTTTAATACCAGCAAGTCAATCTGCTCATGTCAGAATTGGTCAATCGAATGCAAATATTACGAAAAATATACCCCAGGATAATGCCAACACTGAACACAATCATCAAAACTCGATCGACCAAATATTTATGTAATGCTAAAGATAATGACAAAAATCTGCAAATAGATCTTCGCATAGCAGTATGGAACGCTACAGGGATTTCAAATCATAATATCATATCTCGAATTAGAGATATTTTTGTTTATGTTTTTTAATGTGCTACTAGTTTCAATCACTGGATATGATATAATAACTGCCAACAGTCCTACTGGCGAGCAATTGCCGTTTCTGCAGATTGTTTGTCAATCATATCAGAGTCAACGGGTTAAAATTAGATACGACATTACTGATGTAACTGTAAGTGCCACATACTTTCCCCCAATATATAGAGTAATATCAAATAAATATAAACACATTTCTAGTCTCATGGGAAATAAGTTTACTGTTGGAGGGTTCAATAATGCGAAAAACTCCAGGTTTGGCATTGTAGAATTATGAAAACCAAAGGGAAAGAACTTTGTGAACGCGCTTCGGTGCCAAATTATTCGATTTTGTCCACTGGTGTTCTAGTATACTGGAAGTGTTGTAGATCTGGTAAAAAGAGAGTTGATATGTTAGCTGATAATTTGGAAAAAAATTAATGCTTTTGAGTTTTTTAAAACAGATTGGACTTTTCAATAAGACTTATTTCACAGCAGGATATCAATTTAGAAACTGCCAAATTAAAAATACTTCTACATATCTAACGTATTTTTATAATGCAGTTCACACAACACTTTCCCCACTCAAAAGAAATGTGTAGACATAATACTCTTACCCAAACGCAATAATCCTGAAAATTTTCTAACGTCAATTAGGCCGTCTTTTACACACATTCTCCAATTTTGAAGAGTACCAATTAAACTTGAACAACAACGAATTATCCCTAATCCGAATCGATTCGAAACAAACATGGAACAAACATCCGTAAAACAATAGAAATAAAGTCTTATTTTCAAAATGAACTCTTCTATGCCAAACGTAACGACAACCGGTCAGAAAATGTGCAACAATAGTTCGAGGCAATGGGAAATTGGCTTACAAGAACTGCAATATTAAGATTAATCCGGAAAAGTCATCCTGTTATACCAAAAAGGTCATCTTGATAGAATGCTCAACTGACGAAAGTACATCGAAGCAAAACATAACGAACTTATTATTAAAACTGAAAATAGTACTGTGGTTACTTGTATATCAATCTCAGCTTAGTGTTAAAAATAAAATACTTATTTACAAAGCGATACTGAAACCTGTGAAATTATATATTATATTATAATTAAAATTATACAAAGGTATCAATCCAAAACGTTGAGATACATATTTAACTCACCATGTTTCATGAAAAACAAATACATATACCTATAAAGATATTAACATTTTGACGGTTCTCGAAGAAGTTAGAAGACACCTATCAAAATACATGAGTTAAAGACTGCTTAATCAAGTGAACCCACTTGCAATAACTTTACNACAAAGGTATCAATCCAAAACGTTGAGATACATATTTAACTCACCATGTTTCATGAAAAACAAATACATATACCTNATACTTATTTACAAAGCGATACTGAAACCTGTGAAATTATATATTATATTATAATTAAAATTATACAAAGGTATCAATCCAAAACGTTGAGATACATATTTAACTCACCATGTTTCATGAAAAACAAATACATATACCTATAAAGATATTAACATTTTGACGGTTCTCGAAGAAGTTAGAAGACACCTATCAAAATACATGAGTTAAAGACTGCTTAATCAAGTGAACCCACTTGCAATAACTTTACTCGACGAAACTAATGAGATTAGAAGACTAAAAAGGCACCACATTTCAGACTTACCATCTAGGCATTAAGTTCATATTTGTAACATTTTTATGAGTGTATATAATTAGAAGCTTTAAAATACGCAATACAGACTATTGTGTTCCTAGTCTAAATACAAACATCTGGCTCATAGTAAAATCCCGTCCAGATAGAACTGGGAGAACGGAGCAATCAATAATATTGATTGCATATCCATCTACACTGTCGGCTCTTAATTAAACGGAAGGGTAGAAGGGGGAGTCTTCTCTAAGGAACTAGATTTATTTAGTTCCTTCCGATCTAAATAATCCTCTATTGTAGCGTCTTCCAGGTGGAAGTCTTAGCAATAGAGGAAGCAGGTACTCTATTGAAGCAGAGCAGTAGTTCCGTGAAAAGAATAGTTATTTATATCGATAGTCAAGCATCAATAAGAACTCTGACTTCAGTGCTGCTTTGCTCGAAAACTGTAGTCAGCTGTCAAAGATCTCTAAACGAGATCTCCAAACAGTGGGACATTCACCTTGTATGGGTGCCAGGACACCAAGATATACAGGACAACTGCATAGCAAATTAGTTCGCTAGGTAAGGTACTACCGCAGAGTTGCCTTTATATTGGAACTCAGTATATATTCCCTTTACCTCCTGTAAGCTCCTAATTAAAAGTACCGTTGATAAAATTGCAATAAACAAATGGGATAACTTTTCCACTTATAGACACNCTTATTCATCAGCGCACATTGACTCAGCGATCGAAGCTTTGTCGATAGCTGGTCAAATTTATTAAACTATAAATATAAGTTTAGAATAAATATAAAAACAGTTTGTTATAACAGTCTAAAAAGAAAAGTCAAATAAACAATTCTTTATGACCATAAGTATACGAAACGTTTGTACTTCTTTTACAACACTCTCGTATTTTATGGCCCAAAACTGATGTAGGGAGAACAAAGAAACTGTGTCAACTCAGTAGAGCAGTCCTGTCAACCATAATGGATGTAATCACGAGACACACCACCCCGAATCCAATGAAAAACAAAACTGAAAAAAAGGTTAATCACACAAAACACTAAGCAAAACTGCAGCAAACAACTACACCAAAGGTTAGGCAGTGTTCAACTATTCAACTATTTTATTCTTAGCAAATCTACTTATCTTGGAAAGATAG
Organism: Sphyracephala brevicornis; assembly: GCA_001015235.1. Classification (NCBI taxonomy): domain Eukaryota; kingdom Metazoa; phylum Arthropoda; class Insecta; order Diptera; family Diopsidae; genus Sphyracephala; species Sphyracephala brevicornis. The sequence continues at coordinate 9,382 of JXPL01005255.1, read as the reverse complement.
ATTGTAAAAAAATTAGTTAAAAAATATATAAGAACTATATTGTATGAATGTAAATACATACATACTCATATTTATACATAAAATGTATCTATGTAAGGGGTCCAAACGGAAGTACAAATTTATTTAACATAATATATCAAAATATTTAGAAGGGAGCATGACTTTAAGTTTCGTTTTTAGTTGAAAATTTAAAATATACTGTTTATTACAGAGATCGGTTTGCGATCACATTTTTGTGACTTGCAATCGTCCGCAAAAATTGCGGGGGCAATACCGCATTTCATCGGAAAAAGTTGATGAAATTTTGTGCATGTTTTGGGACCGCAAATTTACTTCTTCTTTTTACGTTGAACAAGGACTACCCTACTAACTACCGGAGATTTAGATACATCTACAGCAATAAAAGATGTGTTAGTAAATGCACATAATAAAATATACTCAACGGAGAAGATACTTTTACAAAATATGAACACGGTTTATGAAACTCAAGGCAATAAAAGAATTGCACTTAATGCTTTTAAGACAGGACTTCACGAGCCTGTAAATAGCGTTATTATCAGCCCAAATCCGACCGTTCTAAAGTAAGCTTATGACGTAATAGCACCATTGGTTATCTCAGATATTGAAAGTTCAGGATTAGGGATTTCGAAAAATACATTTCTTACGAAAAAAGAATGACGGTAAATGTATTAGAGTTCCTAATTTTAAACCCAATCTGAATAACCGTAATATTATCTGAAACACGAACCAATATAACACCTTTAATCAGAATAAAGGTAATCTTAACCCAAACGCGAACCAATAAAATACCTCAAATCCAAATGATAGCAATTGGAATTTAAATTCTAAGTAATACAGTAGTCGACTATCAGACCCAGGGGTTTACATTAATTACAGATGCTTCTGAATATAGACTAGGACCGTTCAAATACGCTCAAATATGAGCACTACACTGCTGAGTCAACACCAATGCCAATGAAATTTAGGAAATACAAAAACATTTATACCCTACACTCAATATTTAGTCTTCATATATTTACATACATACTCGTATGTGTACAACTCAAAGGAGAGGAAGAAACAATTTTGTATTTCCATTAAAATAAAAAAGTATATGAAAATTCCTTAGAGAACGAAGGCAGACACAAATCTTCTTGCAAATATTGTATAAGCAACAACAAATATATGGAACGTACACAGATATGAAACACATAGGCAAACATAGGCGAATGCTACAATTTCAATATTTATTATATTTGGATCAGGATCTGGATCACCGATTCTAGAATTTTGAAATAATATGAGATCTCGATCATGATCCATCAATATTTCACTCTACATATTTGTTTTTTCTACGTGGTACTTCTATTAATTATATTCTTAGAGTTAATATTCAGTCATTTCGAGTTGGGTGGATGCCATGTTGTTTGCTTCCTTTCGGTCAAAGCATTCGCATGTCCAAACTAAAGGTATTGATCGCGCAAGCACCGTTGTGCAACTGAATCATCGAAACAGAACAAAAGACGCAGCGCTGGAACGAGCATTCAAAATTTGCGAAACATAAAATTTTTGTTTCTTATTTCAGCCTCAAAACACAGCTTCTGCCACCAGTGGTTTAAATTACTTCACAAGCCGTAGAATAGCTATTTTGATTCATCGAATAATTTATTATAAACATGTATGAATTTAAGTATTTAAAATGCATACACGTGCCAAAATCTTAGGTTAGGTTTTCTTTGCATTTAACAAAATACATTTGTAATAAATTAANTAAGGTTAGGTTTTCTTTGAATTTAACAAAATACATTTGTAATAAATTATTATATATTTTGATACTCACTTCACTGGTAAAAATCGTAGTCAATTGTGTTACTTACAGATTATTTCCGTTCACTTCGACCACTTCCATATATATGATTTATAAATATTCACTAAAACTGTAAAAAGAAATCCCACAGAAATTTTTCGCAGGCTACCAATTGTGAAATTTTTTTCTTTAATAACGGAACTTCAAGAAACTTCAAGAAACAGTGTTGCAAATGTACTGACTTTTCAAACTACAATATTAGTATAAGAACATATGAATGTTGTAAAAATGACGTGTGTATTATCTCTTCATGCATGCATCTTTATAGGTTACTACTTACTATGTGCACTTATGGTTTCAGGAAACAAAAACAGGCTTTTGACAACGGCTGAGATTAAAGTTACCACTTCAGAAAGAACTTTTTAATTCCAAATTCAAAATAAAATTCAAAATAAAATAAATTGTGTAGTTGTATTAAACCAGCAATATAACAGATCGGCTCAAAAATACAGTGGGTTGCTATAGGAGTACGAATGCTAGATGGTGGAAAATGAAATCTTCTTACCAACTATATCAATACAATATGGAAACAAAAGAACAGAAAAATCGCATGAAATTAACAAATTTAGATATACTAATAATTATTATAACGTCCTACGGACAGACGGCATTAGGCCATACCTAATTACACATATACATACATATGTAAATGTAAGTATTCCCATTTTTATTTTCTTTTTAGTTAAGGAAATGTATGAATATATCAATTTATAAAAGCCTACTTACTATTAGAGCCAAGCAGCTCAACAATTTCGAATAATTTTTAGATGTTTTAATCTTTCATTAGGCGCAGCTGATCTAGGTGATAGCAGCGATGAATTTTGTAACTTTTTCCCGTTAGATGGCAGCTGTCTCAATTTTCTTGCGTCATCCACTTATACAAATATGTAGTGCAACTGAAGTTCAATTTGTTCAATTTGAATTACTGCTCCCGTACCCGTCACATTACAAATTAACATCCCTGTAAGTATAGTTTCAATATATATTCATATACATATGTGTATACTCAAGTTGTTGTTTTGTTTTTTAAGAAAAAATACTATTTTTTGTATATTAGCATCAAATTGACATGAAAGCGATAGATATAAAATTAATAGATAGGTGCAGTGTACCCTCGAACACATTTTATGTCTATCGTTTTCATTTTTTAGGTTAGGTTTTTGGTTACATTTGCGCTAAAATGCGAGTGGAAGAAAAAATTTTGATCTTCAGAGATCCAAAGAAAAATAATATTCAAAAAATGTTTTTAGAAGATGAAGAGTATCTGTAGAAAACTTCGAAGATGAAAGCGCATCAAACAGAAGATTTGGTTGAAATTCGCGAAGACATGCAAAGACAAGAAGATGTTGATGCAATGGAGGAACATGATAATTTTACTATTTGGTAAGGATAAGGTAACTTTTTTTCGTTGAAGGAATATGTATAATTTTAAAATTTTTTGATACTTCCACATACCCGAAAGTTTTTGGAATATATTTTTTATTAATATTTCTTTTTTTTAAATTATTTGTGCAGCACCAAAAAATGTAAAAAATAATTGGAACTAAAACAAGTTTCCTAAATAAATAAATAAATTTGTTCCATTTTAACTCATCTTTTGAATAATTTCGTGGTTACACCAAATGTTGAAATGGTATCCGCGGATATAAACTCAGCACACCAAACAAGGAAAGTGATGTGTCAACAACCGCAACAAGAACAATAGAAATAAAATCCTATTGGCGTATGTGCAAGTGTGTAGCGAAATTTTGAAATGCCATGTAAGCGCAAAAAAATGTATTGCTGTGTTGTTTTGAACCCCAAAAAAGTTTCAGTTTTGTATCTTTGTTCGGCCACTTGTACATACTCGTACAAGCGCGGATTACCATATAAAACAATAAAGTTTAGTGCACTCTGAAATTGTGTTAAAATTTTAAAGTCCTTTCACATACATACATACATGTATTAATGTAGATAAATACAAACATATCTATGTATACAAAAACCGAATTTCAGCATTCCTTTACATATTTTTGCTGTGCTGAAATAACTGTTCGTTAAAAGCATATGTGGACTAGTCGGTTTATTGTTTTTATTATGTACATAACTCATATTTGTATATGCATGTATATAAAAATATTTAATTTTAATAAAATATTTAAAAAAATTCTACGACCTTTTAAATTTACTTCTAAACATGACGATAATACATACGAATGGGTGAAAATTTCCATTACATAAAGAAGTCGTCGATGTTTGATGATTTGAAGTTTATAAACAAAATTCATTAAGTATTTTTATAAATTTATAACCGAATATTCTATGTCGTAATTTTAAAGTAAATTTCATTTTTAATGGTCATTATATTTGATGATGGTGTTTACGATAGGCATATAGTGGGCACAAAATGCTTTATACACAAAGATCATATAAATGATTCTATGATTCTTCTCATTCACAACTTTAACTGTATTACTATCCACCTGCCAGACTGCACTCCTGAGTTTTCGCCTTTCTAATGCTACTAAAAAATGCTTATTGTCGATTTCAAAAAATGATGAACAACTAACAAAATTGGCAAAAAAAAAACAACCACAAGCAATCAAAGGCAGCAACCTAATCTATAAACAAGCCATTAGAAAACAAATAAAATTGGACGCACAGTTCGCCTTGATTCACGTATCTGGTATTCCCTACTTTTCCAGAATAAATTTCGTTATTCAATGGTTTGTCCCTTACAAAGTAGATGCAAATTTTTTAGATATCTACGTAAGTACTTAGGTAAAAAAATTATACATAAATAAAAAAAACACAAGAATAACAAAATATTCCTAAATAAGCGTTTTTTCGCTTTTTTTTTCTCCTTGTGTACTCCAGTATAGGAATATTGGACTCTCTACCACTACTATTGTGTACTGAGCAACGGTAATGGGGACCTTATTTATAGTCGACTCCGAAAGACTGAATTATTAGAGATTTTCTTTGGCAGTTATTAATCTTGCTACTATTGCCAGTGCTAGGCAAGATATGACCACCGTGAGTATTGATCCACGAACCTTCTGCATGATAGATCAGTACACTAACCACTGCACTACGACGTCAACTTCGCGTTGAAACTTTATTAATTATATCTTAGGTAAAAATAAATAATGTGTTAAATTGTTAAACGAAAAAATTTGTTAAAGATGTATGCTTACATTTACAACTTCCCTTTTTTTATACCCCAAGAAAAACCCCCAAATACCACTACATCCAAAACAATGCCTACTAAGAGGAAGGAGTTTTTGAAAAAGGCTACGGATCATTTGTACAAACGAAATAGATGACACTGAACAAAAAACGTTTGCCAAGAAAGCGGTTGACGAAATTTTTGTTTTGGCTTAATTTAACCAGCTCACTATATACAATTCCGTAAAGCAACTTGCGCTCATAACAATAACTTCAACACCGTTAACCAGTGCTACGTCATAACCATCCAGAATATAAGAGCATCAGCGCCCTATAGAAGGATAATCAATATTGTTAATCAATCCTAATATTTACATTTTTAGTGTTTATTTTTATTTTAATTTTTTAATATTAAAACAAAACTTTGACCTAAGACCTATTGTTTAAATTGGCTTCTAATTTGCTTAACCTACTCAGAAGCATTCCTTGATGTTGTTCTCTGTAAGGAAAGTACTAAAGAAGAATCATCATATGTGGAAACTTTGCGGCGCCGCAAGAAGTTGTGTAGGTAACAGCAGGCAAAATCAAAAGATGTCGACTTTATGGGTACGAGTATAAACTAATAATTGTGTGTAAAATACGAAAGCGAGCACACAAAAAACCAGGCAGTTTCTATTTTACACCAGCAGCACTTAATGTTCTGTTGAATAAAATCTCATTTGCCGATAGGTGTTCATGTGCAAAAGATTTTATAACGAAGCAAATGCATCTTCAGCAACAAATGCATATGACAAAGGTGCTCCACCATCAATGACGGGTGAAGGTTCCGGAATGTTAAGCTCTTTTTCCTCCAATTTCCTGACGAACTCAGCATTATTAAACACTTCCCCTTCAGAAACGCTTTCCTTTGTTCCGACATCTACCATTAAGAAATCGCAATCGCTGTTTACAAGAGCCATTAAGACAACATTTAAAGTTTTCTTATATTTAAAATACGAAGATCCGGAATGCGCAGGTTTTTTAATGTGGACATGTACAACATCGAGCGTCCCTATGCAATGAGTAAACTGGGATTGAGCATTGAATTTGTTTGCTTCAACTATCCATTTTTCAGCAGTTAGTGGTATCCAAAATAATATAGGATCAATTATTTACCTCATCTGTCATTCTCATTTCTCTCAAATATAACAAGCCTTTCTAAATTCTTTTGGGACATAAATTAAAGCTTTACAGGTTTCTATGACGATTCTGCCAATTGCTTGCGGCGACACAGCAGAGATAATATCCTGATTTGAAAACATTTGCTTTTCTCTTAACCAATCTTTTATCCACTTTCTTTTTTTACTGTTTCTCTTTCTTTCTTGATTTTCACATACTTCAAATATAACGCACAAAGCTAATAGCATCACTCAATTTGATTTTTCATATAAGTAAGAATTCGTGTCTGCAGCTAAAACTTGCTACTACAAGGAGTACGAACAAATGGGATCGCATTGTTTGTAGAACAAAATGTAGGACGAGTGTATGGCTTTGCCGGTACGACCCACACTGTCGCGAGTGCGTCCAAAATTACAAAAATACAAAGTTGCAAGAAGTCAAAATTTTTATAGAGTTTAATAAATAATACTTCAATTAAGAAAAATTTTTAAAAAAATTTCCAAATTCCTTTACTA
>JXPL01005202.1:0-17133 GCA_001015235.1 Sphyracephala brevicornis | reverse complement strand
CGCAACATATTAGTAATTGATTTCAGATTTTGTTAAATTATTCTACTAGAGAGAATGAATGTAAATATCGGAATGACTATTTTTAAGTTCAATTTATACGTTATGTAAGCGATGTATTTATATAAATATATATATTTTTAATTTTTAAATAATTATAAAACATTTGCATTAGACAGACGCCTTTGTTTATTAAGGAGCACATAGTAATCTCCTTATTTATTTTATTTTTTTAAATTTATTGTACAATTTTACAAGTTAAAATGTAACTTAAATTGTTTAATTTTGTATTGGTATAAATTTCAAATTTTGCACTATAAAAATTGTACATAAAAGATTGTTTTCGTTTTTAATATTATAATAAAGACAAATTGTTTAATTTTCATAACGACGAAAAACTATGTGCTTTTTATTAACAAAACGAAACGAAATATTAGAAAAAAAATTCAACTGACTAAATAAGAAAATTTGAAATTTGTTGTTGGCATTTAAACGGCTAAACTGGGTCCAGATAGAGAATTATTTATGTATGAGGGTAAATAAAAATATTGAAACATGCATGTTTTTAAGTTCGTATTGTGTAATAAATATTGTTGGTCGTTGATTTCAATAATCAAAAGTTGTTGGCTTTAAAACAATTTCAAAGAAAGTTTAAGACATTTAAACAAGATGCTCAAAATTTTTTCTTCTAGCCCTTGTATTTCCAGAGATTTTTAAATTGGTTCTTAATAGGGACGCTAGCAATGTTTTTGGTATTATAACACATAAGGACCATATAACCATAATACTAATAGCTCTCGAATAACATATACAAATGATTAAATTCTAACCAAAATTTTTTAAAGGTTTCTTATGTCTCACGTGTAGTTCGTTTTATGGTCGTCAGAATGTTTCTACTCGATCCTGAATTCAATTACGTGTGAATCAATTTGAATATTTGTTAAATATAAGAAATAACAAAATTCAAGTTTGTCAAATTCACGATGATCACAGCAATTGAGTTTTTCTAAATAAACTTTAAAAAAAAACTTGGTGAATAAAACGCAGAATAGGAACCAGGGACTTTTCCCCACTTAGCCCTTCGTGGTATGGTGTTAATTAGAAAAAGAAAATAAATAAATCTTTTATTGAACTTTGCTAAATGAAAATTTGCAGATAAGATTGCGTTGACTTAAACTGAAGCCTCAGAGATTCGCTGCTTGAATATTGATACTGAATTTCAAAAGAGAATTGTCATAAATAAAAAAAAAGAATATTCCTGGCTTCAATGAATCGTTTTATAGTGGTAAGTTGAAAAATTTATTTGTTGTTTTGGGCATGGGTCACGGGAAATGGACATGGAAAATGGAAATGAACATGAATAATTGTGGTTCCAAAAATATATCTAAATTATTCACATAGATACAAAAACAATTCAATGAAATAATAGTTGGAAGAAATGATTATTTCAAAAATGTATTTGTTAGTTGGTTTGACTTTCAATGGAAACAAAATTATTTTAAAGAGTTTTTGAGACTTCATTTGCGAATGGTATATATATATATAAATATATACTCGTATATATGATAAAATCTAAATTGGTTTTTTTTAATTTTTTTTGTTTCTTTTGTTATAATGGCTGGGAGTATTTAAGTGAAACATAACTCGCCATATCTTAGTAACGACTATTTCAGCTTTTATATTTTGTGTGAAGATGTATAGGACACTGTTCTATCGATTTGCATTAAAAACTCAATTTCACGAAAAATTGAGCTTACGTTTTTTCGGCGGTTAGATCCTGATACAGTCGAAATAACATATAAACACTTCATGTATACACATCGGCCATTTTTATTGAACTGTTTGAAAAACTTAAAATTTACATATGCAGTCGAAATTACTTATAACGACATTGGTTATAAAGATCAATATCCTAAGTCCCAAATGTGCGTCAATATAAAAATATATCGGTTAAAACGACTTATTGCTTAATACGACCAATTGAATTGTTTACAACGATAAAAAATTAAAAAATTTTACACGAAAGAAACAAAAATAGATTAACGCGTTTACTTACTCAGAGAACAATAACGAATCGATGAGTGAGAGTGGCATTAAATGCATTTGAAGTTTTTTTTTAATGTCGATCGTGATTGCAGTATGTCCCCAATTCTGAACTTCATGCTAGACCCTTCAAAACAAATTTAAAATTTAATTGTATATGCATATAGGGTGCTTTTTATATTCCAGGTCGATGTTTCCTTTGATAACTTTTAAATGAAATACACTTTTTTAATATATATTTAAATTATCGATTTAATATACTATTTTTAACATTATTTTTGAAATATAATATCGGTCAGGTGGCCACCCCTCGCCTTGGCTAGCTCTTTTAAGCACATTTTTCATACAAATTTCGCAGACTTCTGATGTTATTTCAGCAGTTTCATTTCGAATATGAACAATGTACACCTTTTACTTCAAGTACCCCCATATTAAAAAATCGGAGAGGTCTACTCAATATCACCACTTTTTGACACTATTCGGCTAGGAACATTTTCTCGCAAAATTTGCATTTTAGCACGAGCTACATGCGTTGTGGATTGTTAGAATCACATATTCTGAAGGCCTAATTGATCCAATTCGGGCATATGAAAGTTTTCCAACATGTCCCGTTAGCAGTCACCAGTAAGTATTACAACATCGCCTCTAGCATTCTCAAAGAAATATGACCCCATGATGTCCACGTACCAAAAAGTGCACCATGCACTTAATCTACGAGTATGATGTATCTTTATTAACAAAGCTAGCCAAGTCGAAATGTGCCTCAACGCTTATATTGATTTGTGCCAATTATAAAATAAAATATTTTAATAATTTCAAGACGTTGTTGCCCCGTTAGCTGCTTCATAATAAATTCTTATCGACCACTCTGTATGTAAAGTGTATTTATATATAACTCTATATATAGATACATATATAGTATATAATTGCTCATGTAGCCTTGAAAAACATAAATTATTATACTTAGTGAGCCGGTAGCCTCTGCAGCTCAGGCTTCTTCACTAGATTGTATGCTAATTAAATAGTATAGATTCAAAAATAAAAAAAATAAATAAAATTGCTCAGGTACAAAAATTTCATATACATTACTATTATGAATGTAAAACAATATATTAATGTAAATGACAAATTTTAAATTTTGCTTATGGCAGTGCCGTTATTAAATAGTTTGAAAGTCACTGCAAAGAATTACTCATCTCACAAAGAAATGTCATTAGCAGCAAAAATTGTCTAATAGAATTTTTCAACATCTCCAAGAATTAAGTGCGTACATTAGACGTACAAATAGAATTAATTAAAAGTCTATTTATTATATTTCATACGAACTAAAATACAAAGAAAAAAAATGAATGCAGTTAAGGAAGCACAAATTAAAAAGATGCTATCAAAGGTGAATATAATTGCATTGTAATTGTGTTTCATTAATTAAATGAATGTTTATATATAGTATCAATTTGTTAATGACACTAAAAAGGACGTCATACCTGTAGTGAATAACTATCGCAGTTTAATGTTTAAGTTACAAAAATTTGGTAAGCATATATATATGTATATATTTGTATTATAAATTGTTTTTCCCCACCAATACATCAAATACAAATGCAATACACTCATTGTTTTTGTTTACAAAAGCAGGGGTGGAGGTGGTAAGACAAATTTAATTGATACGCTTTGAATTTATTTTTGATTTTCATAATAGTTTTTAACGATGGCACTGCAAAGGACTTATTCTGTTTTGAAGGAACCATTCCAGTGGTTCACAAAAGTAATTAAAAAAAATTTATATTTTGATTATTTTTATCATTAATGCAAAAATATAATTAAACAGACAACACATATCACATTCCAATTTGTATTTGGTTAATGGACACGCATCCCAACAATGCACCTATATGCTTCGTTACACCAACACCGTATATGCAAATCAAAGTGTCCATGTATGTAGATCATAATGGAAAAATCTATCTGCCATATTTGCATGACTGGCAACCTGTAAGTATAATCAATTAATTAAATTAGTAAATAGTTTTTTTGAACTCATTATTTGCAGAACACATCAGATTTACTCTCACTTATACAAGTTATGATTGTTACCTTTGGCGATCATCCACCTGTTTATTCGAAGCCTAAAGAACAAGTATCTCCTTACCCAACATCGTGTAAGTTCAGTGTGTATTATTATTTAGTTGGTTCAACCATTTAATGTTTTCATTGTTACAATGTTTAGCGTTCATGCCACAACCAGGTGGTGGTGGTGGTCCTACTTCTGGTTATTTGCCTTATCCCTCTGCTAGTGGCGGAGGAAATGCTTTTCCACCATATCCTACAGGTAGTAATTTTGGCTCATATCTACCTTATCCGCCATCAAACAACGTCAATCCAGGTCCCAACACAACTGGCTTTTCACCTTACATGAATTATCCACCAGCTCCGGGTTATAATTCCGGCTACGTATGTTGGTTTTTTTTTTATGCGAATTTAATATTAAATACAATTACGTTCTATAGAATTCATCAAATCCAAGTTCAACAGGAACAATTACAGAGGAACATATAAAAGCATCACTTATAAGTGCAGTTGAGGATAAGCTACGTCGTCGATTGCAAGAAAAAGTAAATCAATTTCAAGCTGAGATTGATACTCTTAATCGTACCAAGCAAGAATTGGTAGAAGGAGGCACAAGAATTGATTCCATTATTGCACGTTTGCAACGAGAAGAGGCAAGTTGTGTAACACTAAACTTATTTATATTAATCTATTCTTGAAAGCAATTCACAATCAGAATTTTTTAATGTCCTGAAAATAATGTTTTACATGTTAACTCTAGGTTGATCTACAAAAAAATATCAATATATTAAGTGATAAAGAACAGGAATTAGAAAAGAGCTTAGAATCCTTAGAAAATTCCGAAGGCATAGATCCAGATGACGCTGTTACCACAACTGCTCCATTATACAGACAGTAAATTCTATCATTTTACTTCTTATGTACACATTTTTATATATATTTATGGTTGCAGATTGCTTAACGCTTATGCTGAGGAAGCAGCCACTGAAGACGCCATATATTATTTAGGAGAAGCCTTGCGTAGCGGTGTTATTGATTTAGAAACATTTTTGAAACATGTACGTCAACTATCAAGAAAACAATTTATGCTTAGAGCTGTTATGCAAAAATGTAGACAAAAGGCTGGTCTTGCTGGTTAAAACTTGCACGTATTAATTGGTTCAAATATAAAATCTATAAACTACTCGATAATAAAATTTGGAATTATTCACTTTAATTATATATACTCTAAATACAAGTTACTGCAATTTATAAATTTAATAAAACGTACATTTGGTATATTCGTTAGGTTTTGCTATTATATTTTTCTTTTGCAATTATAATTGGAGTTGATGTGATGCTAACCGATTACAATGTGGATTTAGCACGTCATACTATTTATTAAATATTAATATTATTAAAGAAATACGAATATATGATTTTATATACAAATTTTATTTCATCAAATGTAGTGTATATTGTAATAATCGATGTACTTATCATATACGAGTACATTGCTTCATGTTCGTTACTTAGATGTTAATTCCTACAGCTAGCATTAAAAATAGAACTCCTAAGCCCAAGAAAACGGAAGCGATTAAGCTAATTGAAAGTTCTTTGTAAATTGTTTTTTCCTTAGAATTCTTTGGGCGTGATACTACGAAGATGAAGAACCAAGTCGTAAAGAATGTTCCAATGGTAAGTAATACTAATGCCAGATGCGGATAAACGGCAGGATTTACAGGTGAAACATATTTTTCCATTACATCCATTCTGAAAAAAAAAGTTATTTCAATTATATTAAACATAAAGATGGCAACATTCTTGTTTCCAAGTCCCGCATAAATGAAAATATATGAGAAAAAACAGAAATTAAAAACTATATTACAATAAAATGCATTTCATAATGATGTTTTGTTTACCTAAATGGTATTTTTTATTATTTTTGTAATAATTTTTAATTAAAATTAAAAGATACAATTCTACGTGGCCCGGTGAGATGGAAACACACAAATACCTATTTTGACAGTTCCAGCAGTTTATTATCAGCTATAACTGCAATAATTAGTATTGCCAATTTATTATAACCATGAAAGAATATTCAAGTAATGGTTACATTATATATTAATAATTCTGTTGTACATATGTCATAACAAAAGTTTATTTAAGAACTTGTTGCATAATAAAGTTTATTTAAGAACTTGAATGTTATAAGTATGTTGCATTAATATGTGGCATAATAATGTAGTTTTGTTATCAAGCTAAATAAATTTGTTGTTGTGTTTTTTAATATAAATAATTGTTTTTTCATATTTTACATGCAGACAGTTATTAAATATTCTGTTGAACCAAAGAACTTTAAAAGTTATATATATGTATATATATTATGTTGATTGAGTTGTAAGTGACCCTTGATATACTACAATGACAAGTAATTTTTGTTTTATCGTTTAGTTGGCAACGCTTACATTACAATAACCACATTCTTATTATTATAAAAACAAAGACATTTTTCCAATGTAGAGGAGAAATACGGTTTTGAAAAGTTAAATTAAAGTATGGATGAAATAGAGGAGGATGATTACAATGAGTTGGAAGCGCTTCTATATGCACAAATTCATCATGAAGCAATAAAAACAGAGAACAGTCAAGCGGTATTGCACAAAAATATGCAGGAAGAAAGTATATTGAATCCAGAACACATTTTTAATGACTTTAGCGTGGCCAACAATCTGTTGGCACAAAAAGATGTGGCCAATAAAGGTACTTGTCCAACTTTGAAGGAAAATTCTACATCAAATGCACTAGAAACAGCAAAGGACATCTCACGAGAGTCAATACAGCCTCAGAAGCTTGATAATGCAAATACAAGTAAGTCGTATTTATCTCATCATATTTTGTTGTGAAATTGTGAATAAAATTTTTTTAATGTAATCCATGGAAAGGTGCTGAGCAAGAATCCACAAGCAATGCAGGATATAATAGCGCTGTTTCAATTCCAAAACATTCGCAATTTCAGGCGGTTGTACCAAAAAATCCTTATAGTCAATTTGGAAAAACAACGGACCAGAAAGGAAATTCAACTTCAAAGTTTATAAATCCAAAGAAATCTGTCAATTCTACCAATCAAGACCTGCGACTTAATCCAGCTAAATTAAAAAAAAATCAAGAAGCAAAAAAGAAACAACAAAATACTAAAAAAAATAATGCTAAAGAAATATTGAAAAATGGACCATTTGCACAGCGATCTTTAAAGTTAGAAAAAGCTAAACGAATCGCAGCAAAGAAAAAAAAGTCTATTGATGCACGCAAAAAACGTAATCAAAATCGACTTGTTGAAAGCGAAACAATCATTTTAACATCGACCGATGACGATAAGGATGACGACGTAGAAGTTGTACCAATGCCTTCTCCTCCAATTTTCACAATTGACGATAGTGACGATGACAACAAAGACAATAGTTTAAAACAAAATATCTATAACATTGAAGAAAATGCAATAGATGCTGCTGATGTTGATATGAATATTATAAGAACTATAAGTACTAAAGACACCTCAGCCGAAAATATGGAAAAGAGTGTTGATAATCATTCGCGTTGCAATTCACCAGTTTCAGTGCAATCTTCCGATGATTTTATTGGCTCAAACAATCGGGGGAAATTTATTAAAACTAATGCAGAGCAAGCCAACGATGTAGATTTACTATTGCTAACAGCTGATGTTGACAGTTTGATGGAGTCTGCGAGCTTTACCAGACCAGAAACACAAGCAAATAATAAAGTAACTCAAAGCAGAAAAAATAATGAATCATCAAATAATAAAAATTCTACAGAATTTTTAGTTCCCAATCCAACAAGTGCTGATCGTAATATTTTTTGTGTGAAGGAGAAGCAGTACAGAGCTATAGATATATATGAAAGTGAATCGGACATAAATGATGGAGTTTACAGTAAAGGTGTACCAAAACAAACTATTATTCGAGAGTTAAATAGTTCAGATGATGATGTTACCGTTCCGGTGGAAAGGAATAATCATTCTAAAGCTAAACGATTGCGTAAAAGACGGGCTTCAAGTAGTAATAAGGATTCGGAACCAAACAACAATGACAGTACAGACTCTGATGTTGAAGGTGTCGAACAGACACCAGTTCCTGGTATAGTGCGTGGACCAGCTGTTGAAAAAAGAGTATCGAAGCCCATAAAAAACGTGTGCCCTAAAACTACTCAAACATCAAATGAAAGTATGATCGACAATGCTTTCATAGAAAGTCTTAATAATTTAGCTCAGGGTGGAGATGATGTTGAAAATGATGATAGTAGTGAAGAAATTTATTTACCAACAGCCCGTGATATTGCTGAAAAGGTTTTACAGAAAAACACCATTGCAGACATTGTGATTGAGCATTCTGCACCTGCTACTGAACCAATAACTATTGCAGATAAGTCTTTAATAAATGAAGCAATACCTGATGATGGTAGTGTAGCAAAATTGAAGAAAATATTCAATGTAATTGACAAAATGGATCAGAATGAATCATTTAAAGCAGCCAGTAAAAGAGTGGATTTAACTAGCGACAATGATGATGTTTTAGTTACAGATTCATGGTCAGATAAACAGCTTAGTACGAATCAAATAGTAAAATCAAACAATAGGAATAAACAAAACCAGGGCAAACCTTGCTATAATGTTTGCAGTGCTAACTGCGCCAATCTTTGGCCAGAAGAAATGTTTAAATTTTATAATTGTTCTTGGAATGGTGAACATTTTAGCGTGAACCAAACGTGTGCTACAATGAGGCGTAAGTATGCAGCAAGATTTCTTCGAATGAAAAATAAAATATAAAACTATTGTTACATATTTAGCAAACAAGAACCTTTGGAAAATTAGCTCTAAAGATCGTTTTCCACAAAGTCGTCCACATAAAAGAGTAAAGTGTTTTAATTGTTGCGAATTTGGTCATACGATTGCAGCTTGTACTCGGCCAAGAAAACCACTTGTTTGTTTCACGTGTGGAGAAAGCGGACACAGAGAACCGCGATGCCCAAACACTATATGCCTAAGGGTAAGCATAAAACTTACAAACTGATACTTAATATTAGAAGAAAAAAAATCCAAACGACTGCTTTTGATAATTGCTTGTAATTAATAAAATTAAATGTTATCAATAAAATAGACTAGCGATGGCGAACCCTTTTTGAGAAGTGGGTCAATTTATGTAGTTTTTTGTTTTTCTGTACTATCTTGTGGGTCAGTATGCCAGTGGCGTCTCTTGAAAAGCGGTAGGGCTGCCTGTTTTATTTCCTGCATAATCATTACATATTTTTATTTTTAATTCAGATTAATCAAATACCAATGAATATTAGAAAATTCGTCACAACTATTATTCTTTTCATTCAAAAATAGTTTAATTTCTAATTAATGACCTCAGCTGAGCCATCGAACATTGTTCTATGTCAAAATTTCTGAATACTGGAACTCAGTTTCCTCTAATAATTATCGCTTATTAAGACTTCTTGCATTAGCTCTTCTTTCATTATGTTTCCTGATCTATATCGAATAAAAACTGCTAATTGTGCATAACCATTTACATCAGTACTCTCATCTAAAGCAATTGAATACATTTCTACATCATTTGTATTTTTAATACAATTTAATACATCGTTATGTATTTAAAAACATATATTTCTTACTTAGTCTATTACTCGATCTTCAATTGTATAGCGATTTATTGGTAACTCACTTATACGCTTTATGATCAACTCTTTATAATAATAAATATTTATATTGCAGTGCGGAAATAAAACACTGACTTTCGTCAAAAATTGTAATGCATGCACATTCCATGATCGTCTGAGTTGCTCCATATGCAAGGTGCGTGGACACTTGGTGGACCATTGTCCGGACAAATGGCGGCGTTATCATTCTACAGTAATTATAAATTCTTTGAAAATTTAACGTATATTTAACATATCGCACTGTATCTAGAAAACCGTCAGAACTCAAAATTGTAAAATTTGATTTATATTTATACATTCTTATACTACATTAATCAAACATACACTGAGAACTTTTTTCGGATTGGGTTGATTGACCCAAATTTTACAAATTTTGAGTTGTAACTGTTTTCTAGGTACAGTGCGCTATGTACATATATAAAAACATTTTTTTGAATAGACAAGACCAGACATGAATCCTGATAGCCAGATTGTATATAATAACAGGAAATTTTGTTGTGTATGTGGCCGTCGGGGTCATTTATCTGAGACTTGCAGATATCAATACCTAATGGAATATCCTATAGTTGTAACCAAAATAAAGTCCCATCAAAAAACATATATTGATCTATCAATTCAACGACGCGAATGTAACCTTAAAGTTAATCTATTATACAATCCAACGAAATATATCCAATTTAGATTTTTGAACAACACTACGGAATCTAATTGTTATACTCGTTTCTTGTATGCGGTTGGCCTTAGTCATATTTTGAAGAAAAGACTCCATAAATCTCGATTAATCGCAGAAAAAGAGAGAAGATTGAAAATGGATTCTAATGCACCTAATCAGGCAAGTTTTTGAAGATTATATAGTTGCGAATTTATTTTTATAATTTTATGAAATGTTTAAATTATGTTATTTTCAAATTCTGCGCAAAGTCTATTTGCGTAGTAGAGTTAAGTAGAAAAATTAATCAAAAGTTGAATCTTTATGTTTGGTCATTTATTTATAACATTTTTTTTGTTTGTTTTTATTATATACCGACTCCATATTAATGTATATTTTTTTACTATTTTTTAGGTACAGGAGGTAAGCGAAAGCGGAAACGGAAACATAAATTCCAATGACAACAGGTTTACTAATATAAAAAACAGCAATGAATTTAATACATCTGCAGTAATTAAATTATTTGATGAAGACCTTACAATAGAAAAATCGCCGAAGTCAGCACGAGTAGTTTCCGCAAATAAAAGAAGGAAAATTATCAACCCCAATGAAGATGAAGGCGTCGATATACCGAATAATGCTACCAGAGAAACAGTTGCTATTACAGTTGATTCTGATTCGAATTATAGCTTTTCAGAACATTTTGCTACTGGAAATGAGGCAAATGAAATCAATGTCACATCTAAAAATACATTTAATATTGAAAAAACTGTCGCTAGTGCAACAAAGAGTTGTGATGATTCAAGTGAAACAAATATTCCTATTCAAAACATAGCTTTAAGTGAGTCTGCATCGCCAGCCATCGAAATTTTAAAACATAATGCATCAAATTCATTGTCAAATCAAATACCACAGATTACATCCTTATATAGTGTAACATCTACTGAAAAGACAAAATCACGCCCAATGGACACTTTGCCAGACTTTATACCATTGTCGTCTACCACTCAAAAAACTAAATCACGTGGAATGGAAACTTTACCAGATTTTATACCATTTAACACGAATAAAGAATCCAATGACTTTATTATACCTACTCGTGTGCCACAAAAAAGACGTTACTTCTGTATTACCGATTCGAATCCGGATCCAGATCCTAGCCCGAATCTAAATCCAAATGAAAGCGAGTTGGAAAAAGAGTGTTTGTCAGAAGGAATGCTGTGCATACCCGCAGAGTTAGTGAAATATTTGGAATCTAAGGAAGGCCAAAAATTCTTGACAGAAACATCCAAGTTTCACGATGTTCATGTACGTTTAGATGACTCTGCAGCGGGAAAATCAATTTTCCTATTTGGGCTGCCGACAAACCAAGATAGATTCCATGCCGAAATGTTAGAAAGATTTCGAAATTTCCATAATGATTACAAAAGGCACATTGAGAATTCTCGCAAGGTACCAAAACGTATAGACGTTTTAATAAGATTTTTGCGCGAAAATTTAAATCAGCTAATGCATAAATTGGGTAATGTTAATATCTTGCTTGAACGCATGAACTATCACGAGAATCAAGGATCTAAAACGTCTAATAAATTAGCCGAAAAAGAAAGACGCTTACTAAATATGATTTTAATTGGACAAGCAGGCTTACGGAACGGTAACAATCATTTGGATAATCTGGTGAATATTTTAAAAAAATTAATACATGAATATAATTCTGAGGGGAACGCATCGGAAGAATTACGTGATGAAATTGATTTCCACTGGAAACTTATATTCACACCTTACAGACACAATGATTATATCGATTTGGTAAATGATTATAATCGTTTAATATCTAAAAATCGTGTAAATAATATAAATATTGATCCCGTCTTACTCGGACATAAAGTGTTGGACACGAACTTATCACAACAACAAAAACATCAATTGGAACAACCTAAAGTGAACACAACCACTAAAGATGCAAAATCAAATTCTCTTAATATTGTTCCAAATCCATTCAATGCAAAAAATTCTAGATTTCCCAATAACAAATCACAAAACGCAACAACAACAAAAAAACAACATGCGACAACTTCAAAGCAAACAAACTTGGAAAATTCTGACTTATCAACCACAACTAAATTTAATACACCATCAGCACTATCCAAGAAACAAAAGCACATACCTTCAGCTGCGTCATTCAAAAAACCTGATGAGAAATCAACTGTTGCCGCAGAATTAAAAAATGTTTCACAGAACTGGCAAAAAACCTGTCATAATCTTTTGACCGAACTTGACGATAGTAAGAACCGCCAAGGTCCTCTGCTAGATGTTACGGCGGCGTCTATCTTTTGGTCCCGTGAAGCTATGAAATATTTAGACGATTGTGTTATATTATCTGAATCTAATACTGATCTACTAACCAAACTGAAACGAGTACAAAACAATTCTCAAAATGGTTTACTCTCCTATAATGATTATCGTGCTGTCATAAAGCTTCACACAGCTATGACTGGGAAATAAGCTGAGATGAGAGCAAGTTATAAAGATTATATATTATATAGTTTTATACAAAAAAAAAATACAAAAAAAAGTAAAAATTGTTGAGAATTATATTTTCTTTAAAAGAATAATAAAAGCAAAAAGATATATATGATGTAAAAACTTGTGTTACATTGAATATAATTCTCTTATCTGTGCTTAAAATATAACGAAGCTGGCTTATTTTATATATTGATAAAATATTTTGGATACATAAAAAAATAAATATGTTTTATGTTTGCAACGTATTACCTTTGTTTATTTTATTTTTATTAAGTGAAATAAACTAATAACCAAACCAAAGAAATATATATTAGAAATTATAGCTACTAGGGCTTTTGGTAAAGCTATTTATAATTATTATTATTATTGTTGGGGATGTGCACCTCGTCCTAAAGAACTATTGTGCCCCCTTCGAGGATTATAGTGTTATTATAGTATAATATTCCTATGAGCCCTATAATTAAGCAATTTATAATATATGTAAGCTTATTTATGTTTATGTGTGATGAGCGGATCTCTACTTAGTGCGTCAGATTAAGTTTGTTGAATTTGATAATGTTGTGATGACTGAAGTTAGATATGAGTGAGTCCACGAGAGGAAAATAAATTATTTATTTTTGATTATTTACAGACATATATTTTTTGATTTTTTAATTTATAAAGAGATATAATTCGGAGCTATGACAGCAATGGCCTTGAGCTCAGCATTGTAAGATATTGCCGATGAGCTCAAGTTTGTCGCTTTTTGTTCAGTTTGTATATTGCATATATATATGTTCAGTACACAATATTAGAGAGCCGTATAATCCTATACTGAATTGCACTGGTACAAAAAAATATATATATATGCACATATATACCCATTTTGTAACACGCACTGTAACTTCAATTTAAACAAATTCCAGTTTGCTTGATGTGAATGGTACCCTTCAAAAATCATTCATTTCGAATTTTACTAATACGGCAACGCTGTGTAATAATACAATAGTTCTCAACGCGATAAAAGAAGAAATCTATTGTAGCGGAGTGCTCAGTAAAGTATTTTAATATTTGTCGCTCTATTAAAAAAAAAAGTGTAAATTTAATACTTAACTCTAGTGCTTGAGAATGCTGTTAATTATATATAATGGACTGAATCACAATTCTTTTAATTATAAAATAATAACATTCATTTAAAAAAATATTTATAAATAAAACAAAAACAACCAATTTGGTAGGAGTGACAAAGAAAGCATTATCACAAATTGCATTTGAGTGGTTTTAAATTGTGCACCGCCTACTGGGTTTGAGTTTGAGTAAAATTTTACGCTATATGTTTTTCAAGTAAGCTGCCACCCTCAGTGATTTATTATTGTATTGGGTGGTTGCTGTGCAATAAAAAGGAACTTAATAAGTGTTAAAGATATCGCACATATCTTTTTATAACTTGATTTTGTTATACGATAGTTGGCCAGAATTTGTGGTTTGTGCAATATATTCATAAAATATAATATATATATTGCAATGTGTATAGTGTTATGTACAAAATTTGTGTATGTAAAATATAGCTCTCTTGGGTGGCAGCACTAGGTTTCGGTAATTGTTTGAAACAGCGCTGCTGCGGCAGATCATACAGACAGTAAATAAAATGAAGTGGAAGAGCAAAGCATAAAATGATATGGACGGACATATTAGATGCACATGATAAACAATAAACGTACGAGGAAGAGCAGCTAACCAAAGTGCAAATAAAGAACAAGAAAATATAAAAAAAATCTAAAACTAACAGAACGTTTTGTTGTTGTTGTTGTTGTTTTATGAAAAACTAACCACCATTGTCACATACATAAACCGTGACTCTGGCAGCGCAAACAGTGATATACCTAAAGGACGTACGCAAGTGCACCTAAAACAATATAGCGGTTCTCAGCAGGTCATTTCAAAAGTTATAACGAAATTTTTAAAACAAACAACAAAAACCACCGCTTGCAACCAAAAAAATAGAAATCTGCGCAACAACAACGTAAGTACAACACTTTTTTAATTCACTGCAGACAAAAAACGTTAATTACAACATAAATTGTACTTAATGCATTATTTATATTCAGTGCTATTGTTATAGATGTTATTGCTTCACAGCAATAAATACAATAATTTTTTCGTTGTGCAGCTAACGTTTTCCCGCATAATGTATTAAAGTCTATCAATTTAAATTGCTCTGTATTTCCCAACTGGTTCAGTTTGACTAATTCCCCAGTACAATGTAATGAAAGTAAATAAAGTAATTATATATACAAAATAACCAAAATATAAGCCTATATACATGTGGTATTCACTGATTGGATGTATAAAAATGGTAGGCTGGAGTTCTGTTATGTACTTAACTCTGTTTAAGTTAAATTGTTCCGACTTTGCATTTAAGGCATACAATTTTTTGAAGTTTTATTAATTATAAACTAGAATAAAACTTTAATTATTTTAACAAAATAATCCTTACGAACAAAAGGCAATTGATGTACATATGTGCATACATATCTACATACAAATGTACATATACTCAATTCTAAAAATTTATTTAACTCGTTGCAACAATTCTTATGTGAATAAAGAACAGGCAATCAAAGAAAACAAATACAAAAACAAAAAAGTATTTATTCGTTGTTTGTGTAATCGACTACATACATACATACATATGCACATAAAACATTTTTTCTACAGACCTTCAGACAAATTTAGCTAAATGACTTTCCGACTAAATTAAAAATACCCAGGGATACAGTAGTAGTATGTGAAAAATAATTCCTGCGATGTTTTTTGGACTG
Organism: Sphyracephala brevicornis; assembly: GCA_001015235.1. Taxonomy (NCBI): domain Eukaryota; kingdom Metazoa; phylum Arthropoda; class Insecta; order Diptera; family Diopsidae; genus Sphyracephala; species Sphyracephala brevicornis. Next base: position 1,335 of record JXPL01005202.1, on the reverse strand, counting down.
AATGTACAAAATTAAAGCAAAAATTTTACAATTCAATCTTATTTACAATTCTTAGAGACTGAGATATAGAACGAGAAAACGCTTTCAAATTTTAATATACTACTATACTATAGAAAATTTCACAGTTTATGTCATAAAATCGAGGTACATGGTAAAATGTGTTCCAAACTACACCATCGAAATAATCATAGTTTATGTCATCAAATCTGGTATGATAAAATGTGTCTCAAACTAAACCATAGAAATATTTATAGTTTATAACATAAAATCGAGGTATATGTTAAAATTTATACTTATATATCTCAAACTATTTTTGTTTGTTGTCGTTTGCACTCTAGTAGGCTCTAGGCTCTTGGGAACTAGCATTAAGTACTGAACAAGGGTATAGGGGACCTACNAAAATACCCAGGGATACAGTAGTAGTATGTGAAAAATAATTCCTGCGATGTTTTTTGGACTGAATGTACAAAATTAATCAAAAATTATACAATTCAATCTTTTTTACAATTCTCAGAGACTGAGATATAGAACGAGAAAACGCTTTCAAATTTTAATATACTACTATACTATAGAAAATTTCACAGTTTATGTCATAAAATCGAGGTGTATGGTAAAATGTGTTCCAAACTACACCATCGAAATAATCATAGTTTATGTCATCAAATCTGGTATGATAAAATGTGTCTCAAACTAAACCATAGAAATATTTATAGTTTATAACATAAAATCGAGGTATATGTTAAAATTTATACTTATATATCTCAAACTATTTTTGTTTGTTGTCGTTTGCACTCTAGTAGGCTCTAGGCTCTTGGGAACTAGCATTAAGTACTGAACAAGGGTATAGGGGACCTTTTTATAGTTATAGTCGATTCCGAACGACTTTGTATTAGAGAGTTTCTTTGGCAATTGACAATCTTGCTATCATTGNGAAGCCTTGTATAGTCTTTTGAGAGCTTCTTATATGTTATATGTTCTCTTCTATCCTTTCAAATACGGCTTATCGTAATAATTTCTACGTTAGCACTTTTTTGTGTTCAAGTGATAATTCTATAAATATATGTAGAATCCTCTGGTCAGTTTCTATTTCTGTAGATTGGCGTATAACTTTTGATAAGTTGTTTGTATAAATCAGTAGATAACATTCCTGACATTAACCCCAAGATTGTAAGTACACATACCACCTTATGGTTTCATTCAGTTCTAGATCTAAAGCAACAGTACGCAAATTTAAATAAGCAACTTGTTGGAAACCGATGGGTCAGAAAAGATTTTATTACAAGTACTCGTATTTCGTGCTGTGGTACATCGTTGTAGCTTTTGAGTTCATTTCCA
>JXPL01005184.1:0-12476 GCA_001015235.1 Sphyracephala brevicornis | reverse complement strand
CCGGGTTGTCATGGCCATATAAGTAAGTTAGTAAGTAAACAGCAACGCAATGAATTTCAAAAAATTTCTCTTTAATCATTTTCATTAAATACTTTTAATTTCAAATGTTTTTCTTTTCTTTCTCTTCTTTATATGAATGTTTTACTTTTTGTATTTTTGTTCTTTTTTGTTTTCATGGTAAATTACTTTTATACTATTATGTTAATGTTGTAACAATTTAATCTTTAGATTTATTTGTCATAATATTATATAATTTTGCAAAATATGTTTGTACACTATAAAAATTTTGTACTATAATTATTAGACTTGGTCTTGTTGTACACTAAATCAATAAATTAAATAAATAAATAATTAAAAATGGGTTTAACTCTAGGATTATTTCTTGTACTCCAACATTTTTCCAACTGTCATATTAGCTCCATTTTCATATCTTCGACCTTCACACTTTTGCAAAAACTTTGAAATGATTTTAGTTAAAGCTGTACCACTAGATTCATTCACTAATAAAAATTATAAAAGGTGTTATTTTATGATTATATGTTCCTCAGTCAAATCGGCAAATCTTAGAGTTAGTAAAGGTTACTCCATGTGATTTATGTAGTGAAGTTTACGATAATAATGCAATCAATTGCCTTCTTTGAGCGCGTAACAAGGTCAATCATTATTTTTCTCACATTAGTTCAATCATGAATTGAATGTCCTTTCTACCTAGGAACTTTCCATTATTCGCGGTGTAAAATTTATCGAAAGAACCCCTGCATTTCATATTATTCTCTGTTCGAGATAAAGTTAAGCTCAACAATCTGTTTAGAATATTTCTTCACTTTTCAGACTATTTTGGAATCTACTAAATCTAATATTTTTACCGTTTTTAACAGCATTTCCGAATCGATCCTGACAGTGAAAAACCTTTTGTGCCGTGCTGCGTTCATACATTTTAAGCATATCAGACAAAAGTTTCTAGATATTATAACCATCAGTTATCAAGAGCGATTTTAATATACTGTCAAAGCAGCAAAAACAATAAACACGATTCTTAGAATCATTTAGCTATTTTTTCTAATAGTGAGCATTTGAAAAATGTCGTCCTGTGTGATTCTTCGGAAAGCTATTCCTATGATTTTTATCTGGACCAACATGCAATATGATAAAACATTTTATAATTTCGAACGACTGGTGGATCCACAGTACTAATGGTACAGCTAAATTAAAATAAAATTCTTCAAATGATCTAAAACATATTTCCCGTATCATAAATTTTTACCGCGATGCTTACATATTTTAATATGTATCAGATTTAATATATAAAAACTTCATATGTGAGTCGTTTATCAGGGCTGAGTTTAAGTTTTTTATTTTTTATTATACTATAATATTCATTCCAAGCACGACAACTGATCACGTCATACGCTGCTACAATAAAAATCATTTGACTCAAGAGAAACCACCACAGAGATATTCAATTATATGGTATTAAGCCCATAAGTTCNAAAATCATTTGACTCAAGAGAAACCACCACAGGGATATTCAATTATATAATATTAAGCCCATAAGTTCTATATATGCTTTGAACTAACAACAATGGTTACTGCATTATTGATAATCTCAGCAAGATAAATGTCAAAATGTTTATGATGACAAATAATATAATGGCTTAATATAATATGATCATGTACAGAATGAAGAATCAGATCACTTGAAGTTTCCTTGTTTGTTATTTATTACGTTGAGCAAATAAACGGGCAGTGTATTTAAAATTCTACTAATTATTATTCATTGTTCATGTTTTTGTACGCCTCTCGATTATTTGTTCAGTTGTTAGTTTGATTTTATCTCTTGATGTGAGGTGAGGTGTCGTATTCGTCGCTATATGATTATGGTTATTTGTTATGGTCCTTGTCTAATTGCGTCGTTAGCACAATAAGTTGGTCGTTTTGACAACATAAAAAGCATAATAGATGTTTATTTACCTTCGAAAAAACTCATCACCAACTTTCAAAGGTGCTGATCGCATAAGCAGTGTTAAACGATTGAAGCGGAGGAACTCACAAACTAAGAGAACGATTAACAATGTGCCAAGAACTTGTTAACTTAAGAATATGAAAGAAGTCATTCCGCATGGAATTAACCTGCATTGAAATAACTATTTCGTTGCCTGCCAAATTGAACTCATTATAAATATTACGTCCTAATATAACGTCCTAGCATAACAAAGTGCAACTACTGGATTGCTGCAATGAAATGTTGCGCCTTATTTTTCTGCTCACCGAAATCACCAAATAAGGTCAGGTCTCGGTTATCCGTGTTCGGTTAAAAATTCTTGAGCAGGGAGGTTTATAAGAGTTACATTTCATAAAATGGGTTTTAGTGAAAGAGGTAACAACAATTTTTGCGATTCAACAATAAAATTTGATTAACAAATATTGCTCTTTTGTACGCACATTATATGAGGGAGACAACTTTAAATTTCGTACAACCAAAATTTACTTATATAACTTACGATTTTCATTGTTTTTAGTTTTTAGTTTTTAATTTTATTTTTGTACATTCCTTTTAGCGTGATATTTGTATCTGTTTTCATTACGCATGTACACAAACTTCATTGCATAAGCAGAAATGTCTACAATACACAATTAACAGTGACTGATTTTTTGTAATATGCGGGCCTCTAACAGAAAGTTACATTCTTTCTTATATACATATGTGTGCACATACATATGTATTTACATATTTGTATTTATATCTAATGTTAACACCCTGCAGTATTAGGAACTAGTTGTGATGAGTTCCGAACTAACGAATTCTACACATCATATTAGACTGCCACTTGTTCCGCTTCAATCAATTAACATGTGTATGTCCTATGCATATAAATGTAGACACGCCAACACAAATTTTATACAAACCAGAATAAGCTGCATCACGCAGTAATAGAATTAAAACGAAATTTTACTGGTAATACATTATGGCGAAAGAAATAAATTCGGTTTTATTTTTGTTACTACTAATCTTGAACCACATTAAATAACGGGATGAGGACTCTGCTAAGCAACAAAATGTTTGCACAATTCATTACTCACAGCTCTTTCTCTAGATTATTTTCTACTTTTTAAAATCACAAATTTTTTGGAATTTATTGTTAAAATTGTTAGACAATTTTTAATAAATAATATAAAATAAAAATGTATATATTTCACTCAAATCAATATCTTACTATACCGATTGGTGCACCCAAAACCATGGTTTCGTCAACTTCTAGTTGACGCAAATGCTGGTAGGCCATGAATGCTTAAGGGAACATTTGCAAGACATGTGAGCCTCATTGGGAAAACCAATAAGGTTCTCTTATTGATCGAATGCCCAAATTACATCAACCGATTATATGGATAGATACAAGGACTTTGAGTTGGAACCGAGAAGATAAAATAAATTTCTAATATTCCATCAATATAAATGTACATACTAATATGTACACACTCTATCCACTTTGAGAAGGTATCAGGCGTACATCCAGGCGGTATTATAAAATGTGATTGTATGTCATCAAAGCTATTTGGGACATCTTCATCATCTTGAGATAGTAAATTGTTCCAAACTCTTGTTAAGACATGTGAGGTGAGTGTCCCAAGAAATCGCAGCTGTCCACAAAGCTGTCTCAATGTACAAAGTTTTAACAAACTCAAGTCTATTATTTGAACAAATAAGTTTTTAAACGAGCAATTTACGGTAATGATTCTTGAAGCTTCGAATTACGCCTTGGTCCATTGGCTGGATCAATGATGTGCAATTTGGTGGGAGATATTTCAATGTAACGTTTTCAGATATTAAGGGATTTACATCCGGGTGTGGTGGACAGTTGTCTAATAGCAAAAGAACTTTATACTTCTTTTCGAAACCAATGCGCTGCAGATGTTTTCTTCTGGTACAAAATATCTATTTTACCAGTCCAGAAGTAAATCTTGTTATAAATTAAAGAAAGCTCTCCAATTACTAATAGTTTATATTTGTGACTTCCAACTGCATTTGCACAAAGCAAAACTCTGATTGTCTCCTTCGACTCTTTAAACCCATCAATAGAATATTTATCACCAGCAGTCAAAGAATTCTGAGGCAAACATTTCCAAATAGACTGGTTTCGTCAGCATTATCAGTTTGTTGGCTAAGTTTCTCCTTTTGAATGAATTCCTCTAAATCCTCCACAAACATCGTACCAGCCACGTAATCGGCACACTGCTGCTCTCCTATTAACGAATCCCATGTCGTTTTTTGTATTTCTTTAGCCAGCCAGCTGGGTACTTGCATTCGGACGTTATGTTTAATTCTGCATGAAAAAAAAATGTATACATATGCATCACGGATAATCGAGGTTTAAAATCAATTATTCGGTATCCCGGTTAATAGATCTGCCCGGTTAATCGAGGCCCGGATAATCGAGGTTCAACTGTATATGTCTTTCTCCCTATGATAACTTCATTATACGAGCATCTCTGTAACTAGTGAATTAATGCTTCTTGAAGTCAACCCAAATATCTGGAGCTAAAGAAGAAGGTGACGTGAATGGATTCCGCTTTTCAGATTGGAAGGTACTTTCTATTTATTTATGATACTAAAACTGCGAAATGCATTTATTAGAATACGTACATACACACATACATATGTATATCAAAATCTTAAATTTAAACAATGACTTTCAAAATAAATATTTTATGTAGATATATATGTACATATGTAGTACATACATATGTAAAGATCTAACATCTAATAATCTCAAATCTTAATGTTTTTAAGAGAGATGAGTCACTTTTCAAAATCCAAAAATTTCAAGATTTAATTGAAGACCATTGTTGCTGAATCGAGAGTATAAAATTTACTCTTCTCTTACATGGAGAATAAACCAATACACAATATTCCAATCTAGTTCTTATACATACATATGTATATCAATAATAAAAGATTTTCTTTGAAAAGAATTGGCACAAGTGCCAGAAGGTATTTCCATTTTTCCTTATGTGTATATACATATATCAGACAAGGGTTATACACATACATATGCATAGTATGTACATATATGAATAAATTCTCTTGTATTGAAAATCATGTTTGGCAGCTTCTTAATTACCTACTGAAATATTTTATACACAAATGTAGTACATATCTTGCACATGCTATGTATCTTTATAATTCTTATATAAACCTATTATGTATATATACGAGTATATATGTACTACTATATTTCAAATTAAGCAAAAGTAGTTTTAAGCAAATATGAACACACTGATTATTGCTTAATGCTTCTCTTTTAACTTGCCAAGAGTACAATTTCACTCAAACGATTAGAGAACTCATTCCAAAACTCGTCAGACCGGTATAAATTACCATGTTGCTTCTGTAAATGCAATACAGCAAGCAGACAAAATAACTTACACAACCACCTGAATTTTGAAATTTTCAATCTAGTAACATCGAGAGCCATTTTTATTTTGCTTTTTCTGCAAAGTAACTCAAATTATTAATTCTCTTGATCATTTCTACTCTGATCGGCGGAATGCATTTTTTTACTTGGAAGTTAGTAAATTTTGAGAATTCAGTTTACGAACAGGATTCGAATTGATTGGTTTAGTGTTTTGTTCGCAAGAAAAATTTTGAAATTAATCTTCGATAAAAAATTAAATTTTTAAAATATTAGCTCTGATTTTCAAAACAATCACTAATTAAAACAGAAAATAGAAACGTTTCGCATGCTACATACTATGTGGATTACGGGATCGCGTTCCGATATAACAAATAAAATGAGCTTGTAGAAGTGTGTTTAATAAAATATATGAAACATATAAACAAAATGATTAAACATGAGAATCATTTTTCTAAAAAATAGTTCATAAAATAATTCACTAAAAAGTAGTGCTTTAAATAGGTGTTTTTATAATTCTCAATTAATATAATATATGAAGTAATAAAAATTATTTCAATGATGAGCGCGATCATATTAAAATCCATTCTGTCAGTGCTAATAACTTTTATAATTCCTATATTTGGAGCCGCGTTGAGTAAAACCGTTTTGTATCAAGCTCCAGACGAGTGTCGTTGGTCCGGATCCAATGATAACGATATAACGCTTGTTTGTCATTTAAGAACAATTAATTCTGAACTAGAAAATACGAATTTCAGTGTGATTCAACCGCAAAACACGATACGATTACGGCTTGAATGTAATGATGCGCTTTTCTTCCAGAGCAGTCTAAGCCCCGATAGTTTTAGTTCGTTGATCGAATTGCGATCCCTCACAATCGAGTACTGTAAACTCAGCAATCTGACGGAAGGATCCTTTCGTGGCTTACAAGATTTGCGAAATCTCACTGTCCGTACGCATAATGCTGATTGGTCGACAATGTCGCTAGATATTTCATCGAACAGCTTCAATGAATTCCGTCAACTTGATCATTTAGATCTAAGCTTAAACAATATATGGCTTATTCCTGACGGGATGGTTTGTCCGTTGAAAATCTTGCAGCACTTAAACATTTCTCATAATGAAATTCAAGATATTGGCAACTTACACTTTAGCTCATCTTTAAGTATGCACAGTTCTCGTATATGTGGCTCTGTGCTGACACTTTTAGATATAAGCTCAAATAAAATTGCAAGCTTACCTTCAGCTATATTTTCGGCACTCGGCCTCTTGAGCTACTTAAATGTGGCACGGAACGGTTTGAACTTTATAGCAGATCGCGCTTTCGAAGGTTTAGTTTCACTTTCTATATTGAATTTATCTGAAAATCGCCTTACATCATTGCCACCGGAACTGTTTGCAGAAACAAAAAACATAAAAGAAATCTACTTAAAAAATAATAGCATCAATGTGTTGGCACCAGGATTGTTTAGTGATTTAGCCGATCTTCTCGTATTAGATATGTCAGCAAATGAACTCACTTCCCAATGGGTAAATGTAGCAACATTTATGGGGCTAAAGCGTTTGGTTTTGCTTGATTTATCTGCAAATAAAATTAACAAGTTGGAGGCAAGTATTTTTCGATCGTTATCTAGTTTGCAAATTTTAAAGTTAGAGAAAAACTACATTGATAACATTCCGGAGGGAGCTTTTGCCGATTTAGCAAATCTGCAAACATTAATCTTATCTAATAATCGTATATCTGTGATTGAAGAAAATACATTTCAAGGACTGTTTGGCATATTAGTGCTTAGCCTTGACTACAACCGCATTTCCAAAATTAGCACACATGCATTTAAGAACTGTTCCGGCATTCAAGACTTGCACTTAAACAGCAATAAATTGCTGCATATTCCAGATGCTTTAAATTATGTTCCCTTGTTAAAGACTCTAGATATGGGTGAAAATTTAATTACAAACATTGAAAATACTTCGATATCTACACTGAAAAACTTATTTGGTTTGCGTTTAACGGAAAATTCAATCAACTTTATAAAGTGTGGCGTGTTTGATCGCTTGAGTATGTTACAGATATTAAATTTGTCTGGAAACAAAATTAGAGGCATTGAAGCTAGAGCTCTGCATCGTAACGAACATCTGCAAGCAATTCGATTAGACAGCAATCATTTGAAAAACATTGAGGGTCTTTTTACTGAACTGCCAAATTTGGTGTGGCTCAATATATCAGATAACTACTTGGAGAAATTCGATTACTCTCATATACCGATTGGCTTGCAGTGGCTGGATGTGCGTGCGAACCGAATCACTCAATTAGAAAACTATTTGGAAACAGAAAATGAATTGAGTTTGACCACTTTTGATGCCAGTTCAAATTTGCTAGTTGAAATTACTGCCAGCTCTATACCAAACAGTGTGGAAATACTATATTTAAATGATAATTTGATTAGGAAAATTCAACCATACACTTTTTTTAAAAAACCTAATCTTACTCGGGTGGATTTGATTCGAAATAAACTAACCACACTTGAACCAAATGCATTGCGTCTGTCTCCGATTCCCGACTATAAAGAAATACCAGAATTTTATATTGGACACAATCCATTTCAATGCGATTGCAATCTGGATTGGTTACAAAAATTTAATAAGGAATCTCGCACACAGCCTCAATTAATGGACTTAGCTCAAATATTTTGCAAATTGGCGTATGCTCGAGGAAAAACACATGTTGCCCTCATAGAAGCAAAGGCCGATGAATTTCTTTGCAAATACGAAGCGCACTGTTTTGCGCTATGCCATTGTTGTGATTTTTATGCTTGCGATTGTAAAATGGAGTGCCCTGATCGATGCGCTTGCTATCATGATCAATCATGGACCTCAAATGTAGTCGACTGTTCACGTTCTGGTTATGACCATGAACTGCCATCTCATATTCCAATGGACTCAACACAACTTTACTTGGACGGCAATAGTTTCAAAGAACTTTCAAGTCATGCATTTATTGGTCGTAAACGACTAAAAGTTCTACATTTAAACCATTCTCACATTGAAATTGTTCACAATCGCACTTTTTACGGATTACTAGAGTTAGAAGTGCTGCAAATGAATCACAACAATCTGCGTTACTTGAATGGAAATGAATTTCAAGGCCTCGACAATTTACAGGAACTTTGTCTTCAGCACAATACCATTACATCCATTGACATGCTAACATTTACACATTTGTATCACTTAAAAGTTTTACGACTTGACCATAACTTAATTGTTGAGTTTGCAATCTGGAATTTTCTTCCACCATATTTGAATGAGATACGCATTGCGGGAAATCCTTGGTCATGCAATTGTGAATTTGTAGATAAGTTTCGAGACTACATTAATCGTCATGAATGTGTCCAGGACAAACAAAAATTGTTGTGTACTGCCTTATCTGGTAGCAATGGAACCATACAAATTAATATGAATGCGTCTTCTCCTCAATCAACTGAACAATTTGCTTTATACCACAGCAGTGATAATCTCCATGAAACAAATACTCTTTATATTACTTGCAGTGGAAGTGTTCATCAGCAAATTTTTCGAGACACATTTGGTGGTAAGGAATTTATTATTGAAAATATCAAAGACAATACTATAATCAATGGAAATATGAACTCAACAAAAATGATACTCACTCAGCCACCCTTGCGTGACTACGTACCAATTTTAGTTGTTATTTTGACCTTCTTTGTATTCGTTATCATATGCATATTGTTCGTATTCATTTTTCGTCAAGAAATGCGCGTTTGGTGTCATTCAAGATATGGTGTGCGTCTCTTTTATAATGCTCATAAAGACGTTGATAAAAATGAACGAGATAAATTGTTTGATGCTTTTATTTCGTATAGTTCTAAAGATGAAGCATTCGTCAGTGACGACCTTGCACCAATGCTTGAACAAGGCGATGTTCATTACAAACTTTGTCTCCACCATCGTGATTTCCCCGCTGGTGGTTATATTGCTGACACTATTGTACAGGCAATTAATACATCAAGACGCACAATTATGATTCTTTCCGAAAATTATATCAAATCTGAATGGTGTCGTTTCGAATTTAAATCAGCACACCAATCAGTACTGCGTGATCGTCGCCGTCGTCTTATTGTTATTGTACTAGGCGATGTACCACAAAAACATCTTGACCCAGACCTGCGTCTATATCTTAAAACCAATACTTACCTACAATGGGGTGACAAGCTGTTTTTCGAAAAGCTTCGGTATGCTCTTCCCGATGTACCAAACAATCAAATACGCATGCCTAATATTACCTCTCATTGCAATGCTGTTGGCGCACATGTGCCTATTGGATCTCATCATCACTATTTACAAAATCATCACTTACATCATATACGTTCACAAGCACAGCCACAACTACATAATATGCAACAAGCCAGTTTTAGCTCACAAATGGAGCATAATATAAATAGCAGCCGACAAAACCATAATCGAAACAGTAACTCCAACCAACAACAGCAGCCAACTATTTTAATAAGTGGCCAAATGCAAACAAATTGCCAAGGTCCTGACCCTGCCCAAATACAGAGTAGCATACAACATCAAAGTCTGCCACTGCCTCCCTGCCCAAGTCCACGAAGTGCGATTACTCTGTCATCTTAAGGCGGGCCGTCGTCTAGTTCGGCTACAACGAGATCAGTAGCGGTATATATATGATAACTATTAATTTTAAAGTTAAATTTATGTTTACTTTATTTTTACGATTTATTGATTGTAAAGAATATAAAGTCTTAGCATTATTTGAATTTCATGGATCTAAAAACCCAAACTTCTTTTGAATTTTTTGCTCCAAAATACTACTCATTTGCAATACAAATACATTCCAATAAAAACATTGTTACTGTGTATTTTAAACAATGTAATAATTTAACAAGGAAAATATTTTTTCAAATAACATAATATTTATAGAAAATAGCAATAAATTATGTGATATGCTTGTAGTTTTTAATATACAAAAATGTAAAGAAAACTTTGTAATATAAAAACCAACAAAACAGAAAGTCATTAATGTACTTAAATAAAATTTTATAGTATACGAGTATTAATACATAGGTATATATGTAAATAGATGTGCGTGGCTTTGAGGCGGTTAAAATTGTGTTAGTATCATGACATATTAGAAACTCCTTTATAAAACTTAAATAATAAGTTTTGAACTAAGTTTGAACTCAAATTATACTTAGTGTTCTAATTGTAACTTAGTTATAGTAGAAATATGCATATTAAAATAAAAGTTGTTACGTTTTCAATACAGCCATATAACTTTATGAATATTTTATGAACTACATATTTAATTTGTACGAATATGTTAAAAGAATTCGCATTTATTTCATTACTTATTAAATTATGCGTTAAACATATACATATGCAAGTATGTACATATGTATATAAAATCTTACGATTCATTACAACAGTTGTATGAACACAAAGAACATTTTTTTAATATTGACTGATTATCTATATAAGACACTTTTGAGACTAATATTATGTAATATTATTTATGTATTCATTATTTTTTGTTGTACATTTAATTATAAATAATTGTAATTCTCTAGTTTGTATTATTTGAAATCAAGAAATATGTCGCAAGTAGTGATTTGTCTTGTCATTGTTAAAAATTTCAAAAGGATCAAATAAAAACATTAATTTAAATAATTTTATTTTATTTTACTATAGGGGTATTCACGATCCTGTGCAAAAAGTTAATATTAATTTAAACTACAACAAAAAAATACATTGAAAATATTTTCACTCATTTTTACACTTTTCCCCAAACTTCAGTGTGAGTAAGATTGTGTAATTTTGTGTAAAGTTTTTAGGGATTGGCAGCACTTAGCTCAGCTGTTTAATTATTACAAAAATGTCATTGTGTAAGATTTAATTATTTTAATCATGGAAACTAAACCGAGAAAAAGGGAAAAGGCATACCTTCAATTGATATTATTTTAAGTATCGTACTTCAAATCAAATATTCAGTAATTGGTACATTTTCACCTCTTCGTGGCTTTTTTTTTAAACAATTTCTAAACATATGAAACCAACAGTTGTTAATCGTTTACACAACAATGTTACTCTTTTGCAAATTAGGTACGTTCACAGTCTGTGGTTAAATATTGACAACATGTCTCGATGCCGGCAGAGTCCTCCCAGCCCAAGTAGCATAGTTGTGCCGTTTTGTTAATTTACACCATAGAATTGAGACTTCACGGAGGCGGGGAGAAATAATCAAAAATGTAGTCGTAAGCGAGAAAAACATTTGCGAGTATTGTAAGTTTGTGTGTTCACTCCGAAATCTGAGAATTTCTTCAAAAAACATTTATTCTGAGAGTTAAATTTTTGTCTCTGTTTTGATTTTTTGACATATGTTTGCTTTTCGAAAAGTACGTCTACGTGTTAGCGCGAATAATACAGAAAATACATACATATATTTGATTACACAAATATTTAAAAAAAAAAGATATTAATAACTTAATAATCTCTTTAAAAAAAAGGAATTTTTTTATTTTATGTGAATGTTAGATTTATTATTCTTTTTTTAATGAAAAAAGAAATGTTTAGATGAGTCGCAAATTTGTGTGGTATTCTTGATTTCTGGTGCTAGTTTGAATAAACAATAGAAAGCTCACTCCATGTTAAAATGTATTTAAAATGGTTTAAAAAAATTTCAGAGCATTACTGCTGTATTATTTCTTCTTTGTGAATAATTTCACGTTTTACTTTTAGGCCCAGATCTATCGACAATAAAATAAGTCATAATTATTACATGAATCTTATTCAAAATGCTCTAGAAAACTAAAATATATTTCCGCCTTCAGCTCATAGGTTGGCTACCATATATGTCTTTATGTTGTATACATAATTCAATATTGTTAACCAATACTTTTCAAAATAACAAAATAAAAGTTCTACTTTAATATACTATATTTTTTAATAAGAACATTTTTTTGTATAACATTTGAACTTGTTTGAATATTATGAATTTGTTCATCTTTTTAAATTTATTATGTACTTGAATTG
>JXPL01005159.1:2121-13961 GCA_001015235.1 Sphyracephala brevicornis | reverse complement strand
TCAGTTTGCATTGGCAATGAGCTGGACAATGTGCTGAACAATGAGCAAACAAAGAATATGACACTTTTTTTACAACTTTTATACAACTTTTCCTGTATTAATTAATTTTATTATAATATTAGTTTTAAACAACAATTATTTGAAATGAAATTTTGTCGACAAAAACTTGTGTTGCAATATAATATTTACTGCTTTTATTTTATTTTTAAACAATATAGTTATATATGTTTTAGTTACGTATATATATTTCTATTGTTTTATATTAAATTTCTTAACACATTGTTAGTTATTTCAAAATTTTGAATATTTTTTAAAAAATTTTAGAGGCGACATTGAAACTAATATAAACCGCACTCACTGCTAGATCAATAGCAAACCTTGTCAACGAATGTTGAACTTACTTGGCTTTAATATTTAAACCATATTTCTAAGTATAATTTACTCATCTAATAACAGCAGAAAATAAGTAACACGTAGAACGTAATGAGTGCAGCAATATCAGCAATTCAATTTCACACTTGCCAACAATTTTTCTACAGAGTGAAGTCATGGCTATACTGAAATCTAAGTATTTTACCACATATATTCGAAATTTAATAATCGAATATAAAATTTTATAAAACTAAAGTACAGTGCACACTAGTTTCAAATTATTTAAGCCTAACATCGGTATCAACTGGCATTAGATAGAAATTTAATGTCAATTAGTTTGTAAGTTAAGTTTTGAATTTAGTTTCAACCGAAACTAGCAAACAGATTAAGCAAAATAATAATTAATTTTAATACTATAATGAAGCAAGTTAATTAGAAATGCTAATAAAATAGTAATATAACGAGTTTCGTTAATTGAACATTAAACTGGGAAAGCATTACAAGGATTTAACAAAAATTTTACGTACATATCTACACAAATGTAAAACGTTAACGACTGCACCGCATTTCAAATTTTCGTTTCATAAAACGTACACATTTTGAAGCGCAAGAAATCAATAAAATGAAATTCCTTAACGGATAAAATGAAAACAACAGCACGATTGTTAACAATTTATTGGATTAAATAAAATAAATGCTTTTTCTTTTGTTTTCAAAGTATCGTTCACTCGATTTCATTTTTTATCATATTATGTACATTACAATACATAGTATATAGAGCTATCGCCAGTAACAACTGATTATAGACGTTAACCCAGAAAGTAAATTAGAAAATCGCACATTTTATTCTAGTTTGGATTTATGAAAACTTTTCTAATATCTGCACGTATCTTATTTTCAAATTGTAAACAAAGCAATAATTTCAGTTATTCGTAAATGAAAACAACTGTGCTTATGTAACTTATTAAAATATTACACATACTTACATATTTTGTTTCAAATAAGTAAATTTTTAATCAAGCTAAAAACTTTATTTACCATACAAATATTTTTGCAATTCATATATATACGAGTATATAAAATTATAATTAAAAGTTTTATATAACATATTGAACACTAAGAACATTTTTAAAAATAAATTAAAAAATAAACATCAGGCTCAGTAATATTGAATGTTATAATTAACAAATATTTCAACTTTTCTTATAAGTATTGATACATATCGAGTCGTAACAGCGAAAAAAAGCGTCACCGCCTTTTTTCTCGAAATTGAGTTTTTGCAGCAAATCGATAGAGCATTCTCAGACAAAATATAAAAGCAGAAACAATCGTCCTTAAAAAGATATAGTGAGTTAAGTCTCACAAAATAATTCCAGCAAATACAAAAATTAAAATTAAAATAAAAAACATTCTCCTGTCAAATTTACATTTTGTCGCTTACGTTTTTTAAGCGGTGAAGACTCGATATGTTAAAAACTCAGAATCAGAGATCGGCATGCGAACATATTTTTGTGACTTGCAGATGTCAAATAAACGATTTCATGCCTTAAATGAGTAATTTTTAAATCANAGATGTCAAATAAACGATTTCATGCCTTAAATGAGTAATTTTTAAATCAAATTTATAAAATATCATTTTAAATCATAATGTTTTTAAATTAAAGTTCTGTTATGTTCAGGCGAAACTAGTGCCAGCAGTAAAAATTACAAGACAATATATTATGTTTTATTACATTTAGGGACAATTTTCATTAAAAGGATTAATTTAATTAATTAAAGGCTTGACCTAACTTCTAATCTTTTGTGGCAACTTTGAACAAACGAATTAACCTTTCAATTCATTGGTATGTTTTTCCTCCATCATCAATATTCTAATGTCATCATGTAATTTTATCACTCATATCATATTCCTCTCCGGAATATTCTCATCCACTTCATATTATTTT
The DNA here is from genome assembly GCA_001015235.1 of Sphyracephala brevicornis. Classification (NCBI taxonomy): domain Eukaryota; kingdom Metazoa; phylum Arthropoda; class Insecta; order Diptera; family Diopsidae; genus Sphyracephala; species Sphyracephala brevicornis. The sequence continues at coordinate 11,643 of JXPL01005159.1, read as the reverse complement.
CAATTACACATCTGATGCCATGGGACATATCAAATATTATGAGAAGTAAGATAAGCATCGCTTTTTATTAACAGCTTGAGAATCGTATTTGACAGATTAAGTACAAATTTGGAACGATGAGTATTTGTCGGTGAAGAGTGACACTAAATACGTTTTGAAAATAACTATTTGTCGGTGAAGTATGGAGTAAAATCGGAAATAAATTGGAATCATTACTTATACAACACTAAATACGTTTTGGAATGAAATATTGGCAGTATTGCTTACTTATAATGTAAGTGATTTATATGCATTGAAAAAAATGTAACGATTGAACACATTTTTCTAAATCAGCTTTGAAACTAAAATTTTTGCTCATCATGGAGTTACCTACTTCATTTTTTTTTTTTAAATAAATCAGGAGGTGTGCAGTCCTTATGAACAAATGGAATATTCCAAAAAAATTTAGGTTTAACCAAATCATATTTATTGTCAGCTAAAAACATGTTATTTAACTAAATTTTTATTCTGAAAAAATATTTTATTACATTTTTTTTAATAATAAAGATGAACGAAAACTGCATCAGAAGTTGAGCAGCTCAACCGCAAGTTGGGTCTTTTGTGTTGTTATGAAGTCCCTATAACATCAAGACACGATTCGCCTCCCTTATGAAAATCAGTATATCTTTTGTTGAAGAATTTCTGACTATTTTAGGAGTCGCCAAATCTTCTTTTAATCCAGATCAGAGCCGGATAGTCACACAGAATGTGGCTTAATGTCTTTTCGTGCTTCATACAAAGGCGGCACTATGTTATCAGAACAGCCATCTTTAATATTTATATACTTATTTAACGCGTTCCGAAATTCTTAAATCGTGCTAAAACTGTGATTGGTGGTTACTTTCTTAACAGGATCACTTTTAAAATGCGTTTATACCAGTGTAACCAACAGATTTGGTGCAAATCAGTTCGTATTTAAAATTTTCAATAAAAAAAAACAATTCGAAATCAATTTTTGGTTCAAGAATATGAGATCGCAGAAAAATATTGGGAAAACGAAACGAAGACATCAGTTTTTTTATGTGAATACGTCGTTTGAAGCTCATTGTACCATTTATTTACTGGAAGTAGTAAGAACTTTATAAGCGATACATTTAAAAATATAGAGATTACCCGACACAGTTAATAATTATTTCCACAGTAATTTGCATTCAAACGCAAACACTTTGGGCGAAATAGAAATATATACCAGTATACAAAAAACTATTTTAGAAATAGTGTCTATAAGACTGACATGCATTCAAAATAGTGCACGAAATATCCTTTTCAGCGATACCAACTTATTCCCGGACATTAAATATCTACTTGGTCACAATTTTCCACTTTCCTGTATGGAATGCCCACTTTGAAGTTATTAGTATATAAGTCTCAGAAACTCAAGCAGATCTCGGTTTAATTTCGCGTGGACAATTTGTTGGCATGATAAGTAACTGTGTATATTCTTAGGCAATGGTTTTGGAGTAACGTTGTCACAACACTTATGCGGACGAAAAATTTTAAGGAAATTATTATACCTACATAGTGCCAAATTAATCTCTTTACTTAATCTAATCACATTAAAGAGAGCAAAATATGTGGAGGCTGAAGAATTTAAAAGGCTGCATGTGATTAGAGATAACTTTCTTTGAATTTTAAAATCTAATGCAGTCTACTGAAAACTCAATTGCACAAAATGATGAATTCGATATTTTCATATGAGCAATTTTGTAAAGTACAATAGAGGGATTATTTGTATACAAATTATGTATCTTGTCATTGCCACAAACAACAATACTGTTCAAAGCCTGTTGCCAACAAAGACAGGATAAAATGAATTTTCACTTTGTACCGGGAAAGCTTATTTACAAAAGTGACAAAACTATGGAAGAAATGCGACAAGTGCTAGGTAGAGATAAAATGTCAGTAAAAAGCATTTTTAATCACAAAACTGAAGACTATTTGTACCTATAAATAATGTAGTTAACTCCATAGCAATACTGTAAACAAAAGGATCTAATGCTATTAAATAAGGAAGAAAAAGACGAAGAAAATACTCTATTTCTATAGTGAATAAAACAAAAGTGGTGGATAAATAATTACTGTTTTAACTTAACTTAAAATTAATATATACGTCAAATGTTTTGTTGATTAACCTACGTAATGCTAAAAGCAAATTTATTTTGATTGAAATAAATATTTACTCTTAAATGAATAAAAGAAAATATTTTGGAAGCAAAATGACAGACTTTACATAACGCTTAAAATATGGTTTAAAACAGTGGTGCTCACTAAAATTTTTATGACAGTGTATTACGGTACTTTAATTTTTTTTGGAATTGTTTTTGACATTTTCACCCGTTTTACGCTAAAGCAAATACACATGTACACTGTAAAAATGTTAAGAAAATTAAATATTGCTTTATTTTAAAGAAATTTATTTATTTAATAATAGCACGTTGTTGTACTATAGACTTTATTTTTAATAAAAAATCCATTATTTAAATACAAAAAATTTTAAAAACTTTGTCTTTTGCTTCTTGACTTCTCCAAGTTAATAATTCGNAAGAAATTTATTTATTTAATAATAGCACGTTGTTGTACTATAGACTTTATTTTTAATAAAAAATCCATTATTTAAATACAAAAAATTTTAAAAACTTTGTCTTTTGCTTCTTGACTTCTCCAAGTTAATAATTCGGTCAAAATGTATGTCTAAATTAGTTGTAGAGAGCTGTATTAGTGGTTCCAGGTGACCATTCACCATTTTATCGGCATGACGTGTTTTTAAATTAGAATTTTAAATAAGAAAATGCTTTAACCCATACATATGTGCTACAAAACATTCAATAAAATTTCAGTACGTAATATTGGGTATTTATTTTTATTTAATAATGTCCATAGTTGAATACTGTCAATTTGAATATATTTGATTCTGACTGCAGATCACACCGCTCTAGTTGAAATTTCGGTTCTAAAGCTTGTATATTACATACTAATAGCTTAATAAAAACCGCAAATGTCGATTTAACATATTCAATGNTTAAATAATTTACAAAGCAAGTGAAATCGTAATTTTATACATCAAAGTCTCTAAAAATTAACTTTATATGACAGCAATGATTTAATTGTGACATATTCATATCATCAATAAAAATATTAATTCTTTTCACAAAGCCTTCTATCAAATCTACCATTTTGAATCGAACCTTTTTGCGAAGCTAATAGTTACGAGCAATGAAAAGTGGATCGAATACGAGAATATCCAACGCAAGCGATCGTGGTCAAAGGCCGGTGAGACTCTACAAACGACTTAAAAGTGTGGATTAACGGCAAACAAGGTTATGTTGAGTGTTTGGTGCGATTAGAAATTAATTGTCTATAACGAGCTACGCCAGCCTGGCGAAACGGTTAATTCGGTCCTCTACTGCTTACAACTTGACCGCTTGAACGAAGCAATTAAGGAGAAGCGGCCAGAATTGGCCAAAAGAAAAAGAATTCTGTTCCAAATTGAAAATGCCAGACCACACACATCTTTGTTGACTGAGAACAAAGTGACGGAACTTGGTTGAGAAGTTTTGATGTAAACCGTATAACCCGAACCTTGCACCGTCTGACTGCTATTTCTTTTAGTCTCTGCAAAAGTCTGTTTATGGTAAAAAATTGGTCGATCGAAGAGCCGCTAAAAATCACTTGGCCAAGTTTTTTACCAATAATACACAGAAGTTCGACACCGATGGAATTATGAAGCGAACTGAAAAATGCCAAAAGGTCATAGATAATATTGGCCTTTTGCCATATACCATATATATAGTATACGATTAAATACTTGATTAAAATTGATTTTCAGTAAAGAAAATTTTTTTTCAAAAACGTACCAAAAAACCGCATAGACTTTTTATACCACTCATTAATTTGGGCATAGGCAAAGATATTTACCATAAAGATGTGTTTTGTTCTATGCCTAATTTCAAAAACAAAAACAATTGGAAGTTTGGGCTTATGGAATGAGCAACTCTGGTTTAACCATATTGTACAAAAAATGCCATTAATTTATAAATAAAACGTAAATATAAGATTGAGATATAAATTATGCTGAATTGCATATAATTAAAAGACTGTAGTGGCGGCAGCCGGCGACCGTCTCCTACTTTCCACCTCTAAAGGCTTAATTAAATTTACTTAAAATACAAACAAAAATAAGTATATAAAAAATATTTAAAAAATATACAAAAAAAATTACTTTAATGAAGGCAAGTGGAATTCGACTACACAAAATGTATGAAAATAAAAACATAGCAACAACAATATAGGAATTATTATTTTGAAAACGTGCCTAAGCAAACACAAACAACAAAATTTATAAGTCGCAATAAACACAGTAATTTACGTTGGGTTGGCAGTCAAGTTAAGAAGAGCAACACATGCGAACTAATTAACGACAAACAAACGAGTGTACGTACAGACGGTAAACGGGACAAACCATCAATAAATAAGAACGTTAAAGCAACAAAAATTGTTAAAATTATATTTAAAAAAACGAAATTCCAGTAACAAAAAAGAAAACAAAAAATTGTGGAAAAAAACTGATAGTGATAGCAGTGACGGCGAATGTGGCTAACATGGCCAACTGCTACTTTCGAAAAACATAATTTTCCATAGTTTTAAAAACATAAATTTCAGCACATGTTTTTTTTTTATAAATTTATGAATGATAATATTACTGCGAAATTTCTTATTGTTTGGTATTTTAATTAATTTAACCCAACACTAATCTAAGCGCTCCCTGCACGCTACAAAACATACACACATACACACTCACATACTATACGATGAAAGTTACAAAACGAATTTATTTAATTATTTTTTATATTAAGTGTTATTATTATTATTTTTTTACAATTTGTTTTTGTGTTTGTTATCAAGATGATAACGTTGCCAACGTTCGTTTATATAAGTACATACAAACATATATAAATGTTTTTAAAATTTTGCAAAACAGTTTTGTTGTTGTTTTTCTTATTATTATTATTAATAAACATATACATACATAAACGCATAGATATAAATACACACAAATAAACAACGAAGTGAGAGAAACAAATAACAGAAAAAAGAGAAGTTGCCTTCTATGGTTGCAAGTTTTGGATTCTGCAAGTTCTTCTACCCCATTGGTTCCCTTTTAAGTCATAAAATAAAAAGTGTAAACAACAAAACCGGGAATTGTATAAATACATATATGGCAGCCACAGTGTATGGGTATTAACAACAATATAATTAGCATTCAAATAATTTAAAAATATATAAATAACAACAACAAATCAGAATAAATAGAAGAAAGCTAAGAAATACTCGTAATATGGAATTAAAAAGAAAAATATAAAAATAATTTAAATAAAAATAAAGCATGGAGTGTAGAGTGTAGAAAAAAACGAGTACTATACACGTGTGTGAAAAAAAACATTACCATATAAAAATACACTCACTCGCACGGAAAGAGTTCACAAAAAAAAAAGCAAAAACAATCAAGTGTTGTTTACAAAAATGTACAGAAAAAAAAACAGAACGCTTTTCACTTGCAAGTAACTTGAATCTGGTAGAAAGATAGAGAACATACCGAAAGGTTTTAGATTTCAAAAGTTTTACATGAAAAATATATTTACATACATATGTGCACATTTAAGAGTGGAAAATTGAGAAGACGTCTATGATTTGAAAAATAGCTACGAATCGAGCTGATTGGGACTTAACATAAGACCCGTCTTAGTAAAGTAGTCTAGCAGCTCTGTCAAGGCGGATATACTATAAAGTAATAAAGCAGTTGGACGGACGTTTTTATGATTTTGGTATACAAAAAACAATTAATAATAAAAATAGCTAAATGGTTTACTCTGATACCAATATAACTCAAGACCCACGAACATAGTTTTAGTCATTGATATTGAAATCAATCAAATTTTTAATTAATTATTTATTAATACAAAAAATTAAAGTTTAAAGACAAAAAAAAGTAGCAAACCGATTTATTCTGGTACTAATATATCACAAGACCCACGAGTATAGTGTAACAATCTACGAATACTATATTGAAATCAATTAAATTTTGCATTATTTGTATTACATAATGATACAAAAAGTGGAAGTATAAAAACCAAGAAACTAACAAACCTATTTATTCTAATACTAACATAACTCAAGACCCACGCACATAGTGTTACAATCATTTAATTATATATACTGAAATCAATTAATTTTTTCTTTATTTGTATTATTAAAGCAAAAAGTGGAAGTTTAAAAACCAAAAAACTAGCAAACCTATTTATTCCGATACTACTATAACTCAAGACCCATGAACGTTGTGCAACAATCTACCAATTGTCAATTAAATTTTTCATTTTTTATTAAAATGAAAGTTTAAAAACAAAAAAAAAATTGCATACCGATATTTATTCTAATACCAATACAACTCAAGTCGAAAATCGCCCAATGGTTGATATTGGTATCATTTAAAATTTTCATTATTTGAATTATTAATACAAGAACCGGTTTTTTTTTAATTTTCTTTTCCGAAAGTATCGAAAAAGAAAATTATATTTTTCATTTATATTATATTATGTATTAAAACAACAAAATGGTATTTTAAAAAACAAAAAAGCTTAAGCCATTTATTCCGATACTAAAATAACGCAAGACACACGAAAATAATGCAACAATCTTTTAGTTATCGATATTGATATCGATTAAATTTTGTGTTATAAAAATAAAAAGTAGTTTAAAAACAATGAGTAACAACTAATACCTACTTATCTAATGATGAAAGCCATTTAATGTGCAATATAATCGAAAGTCTGCTCGTGAGGGACTTAAGTCCATGATCTAATAGTTGAACATGCTACAATTAAGGCGATTGTACTACCACTATAAGTTATAGTGCAAAATTTTTTGCATATTCGTTATAAATTTGAAATATTGGCGAACATGAATAAGCGGCAAACTAAATCTTTCTAATAGGGATATGTATAGACATAAGTACTTATGTACTTATATATATGTACAATGTACACATATATTTAATAAAAAATTTGAGTTACTTTGATATCTTTTTTTTTCATTTTTGCCTTTAAGAGTATAGAAAAAAATTGTATAATCTCTTTAGTTGGAGATTTTTAATTTTTAAGAAAATACCATTCAGATATTTTTTTTTTTCAAGTAAATCATTTTACATAATATTTTATAATTGAGCAGATTAATTAATAATTGAGCAGATTATTTTTTAATATAAAAATATATAAATAGTATACATTTTTAAATTAGTAAACTTTTAATTTTTTTAATTTTGATAAGACTGTGTTTGAGTTTGAGATCTATTTATGTAGCTTTTGAAATCTTTATTTTTCAATACCTCTCAGAAAGTCAAATTTTGAATAGAAGTGACTTAACGGTGGTAAGTTGAAAAACAATCCGTTACTAGTTCATTTACGTAGTTTTTTCATTTTTTTCTATAATCATATCTAAGAGGTGATCTTCCTTAAGTAGAACATAGTTGGTAGTCCCAGGATGACTACATTTGTTTATAGTGACAAAAAAATTTTCACAAAAAAGAAAATGATTGATTTTTACTCTGGTTGACTCTTTTATTGACAATGCGCAATCTCTAGAAATAATTAGGTCTATAAATCTTAGAAGCAAATATATTTTTCAGGGTGTAGCGTATTTAAACTTTGGGTAGTACATTACTTAATAGAGATTTTATGAAATAAAAAGCAAACTGGAAACTCACAGAAGGTTTAAAATACTAGTATATAAAATAAATAAAGAAATTTGTTCTTGAGTTACTGCTATAAATCTCAGCTCGTCATTGGTTCTTTTCTCTTTTTGGTTTTATTCTGTTTTTTTAAATGAGACCCTCTTTTTTTTTATAATGAAGACCATTTCATAAATGCAAGCCTATTTATTAAAAAAATCACCCAGACACAGCCCGAACTAAACTTTGTCAATCAAGTTGTTTTTCTTTTATTAAATTTATAAATTTATGAGTAGATTGAAGTGGAAATATTTGTTTACAACAATGTGGGAATTACCAGTATGTGAAGCACATGATCTCTTAATGCATTGAATGCGAAATATGTGAAATATATGTATGTTAAATTAAAACAAACAATAATGTAATGTAATATTTAGTACAAAACAAGTAATTTTGTCATAAAAAATTTTGAAAATTTTTCAACGAAATCGCGAAAGATATACAAGTAGGTATTCTATAAAATTATGCGTGATTGAAAAAAATTTCAAATGTTTTCAATTGAAATGAGCATACAATTTTACAAAATTTGTAGTAATTTCTTGATCTACGTATTTTGCGTAACTTCGATTAAGAATTGATCACGTAAAATGTAGCAAAATTCATGTAAAATAAATTATTTTTAAGATGGTAAATCACGTAAATCAGAAGCCGCATAAAAGAAGGTTCAGATGTACTACTCATACTATATAAGATTCCGCACCACCATTAGGGATCTGCCATAAATTACGTCTTAACGTAAGACGTAACGTAAGGGAGAGGAAGCACGTCAACAAAGTGTGATATTGTGTAATATTAAAATGTGAACACCAGTAACAAGAACGGTGGGGCTTCAAAAATAATGAAATTTGTGTGACGTAACTTATGGATGGCCCCTTAGCCAACTTCGTGCTGCCCGGTTCTTATTCGTATTCTCATGTAATCAAAATTTTGTTTTTAAATACTGTGATATTAAATATAAATACATTTTTCCCCTATGCATAGCATACAATTCTTCCAGAGAAAGCAACAATTTGCTGTTAATTACTTCAAAATAGACGTGGATTAAGTTTCGGTTCGAGACGCGATCCTAAATAGCGTTTTATTCGTTTTATTACCAAAATAATCTTACTATTAATAAAATCGGTTCTGGAACTTACCTGTTTCTCTTTTCCGTTTACTAGAAGATTTCTGCAATTGCTGCTGCGACAGCTCTTGTTGTTGTTGATATTTACCAGTTGGATATCGTATGGCAGAAGAATCTTTAGTGGTATTCGAAACCACTACACTTGTTCCATTAATGTTGGTACGACTCTGGTGTTGTTGTTTTCTGTAGCAATTATTGTTGTCGTTGTCTTGCAGCTGTTGTTGATGATGTTGTTGTTGACGATCGTTGTTACCGTCCTCAATATAAATGACACCGCCGTGCACTTTTGTATCGCTTTCCTTATCAGCAATTGCAATTATTGCGTTATTAACAAACTGTTGTTGTGGCTGCTGTGCATTAATTGCTGTCGTCACTGCTGCTTCAGAAATACCAGGCGATTGCTTTATGTAGACCGTATTAGGCTGTTGATAAACAATTGCCGATGTTTGCTGCTGATTATCGTGCTGACCAACAATTGTTCGCTGATGAGTTCTTTGTGGATGATGTTGTTGATGTTGATGTTGTTGTTGATGATGTCGATGTTGCTGTTCTTGAGTGCTATGATACTGATGTTGATGTT
>JXPL01005140.1:0-10310 GCA_001015235.1 Sphyracephala brevicornis | reverse complement strand
CATAGAAGTTCATAACATCTGTCCTTAGTTTATCCAAGAGTTAATATTTTGTAGTAATATAGTTAGTCCACGATTTTTTTAAATTTTTTTCTTTTTTAGAATAGTTCCAATATGCACATTGGCTGCTACTTGAATCTGATTTAACAAATTCTAGAATTAGAACATGGGGTTGCTCTTAGGCACATTGTGCCTACTTAATGCTATTTGTGCCTACTCGAGAAGTGTAAACAAGAAAGTTAATTTAGGTTAGAGGTGAAAATAGGTGTGATGCTCTATCAAAGCCATCCCCAAGATACAGACCACATAGTCTATTGTATCTACCTGATAGATTGAAGACAGGGAAAAGAATAGGAAAGCTGAAAAGGAGGAAAAGAGAGCAAGGCGTAGAGGAACTTAATGTTGCACTGAGCCTTCCAGTCTCCCGAAGGAATTTGAGAAGGTCGTGTACTGCGTACGAGAAAGTAGTGCAAAACCAATGGTTTATCTAGCAAGGTCTTTTTAAATCATTCAAACATTAGAAGCTGTGATAACTTTTTGAGAGATAGTTACATAAATAGAATTGTTTGCCATCATTACGGCAAAGGATTTGTTTTTGCTAACAATAACATATGCAAAAATATTTATCTATGTCTATTTTACAGCATTAGTAAAAAGAATATGAAAAATAGGAAATTTACGAATCGATCCTGGTATCAATAAACAACAGAAGTTGCCAACTATAACATTAGCTTTGCTTTATTGTTATAAAAATAAGGTACCGTATGGCAACTGAACCTGGACCAGGAAATCTATTGTGGTATAGCTGAAGAAATACTGCTCAGCTAACCTGGATGGAAATTGTGGATCTCGATTATGATTGTTTGCCAGACTTCCTTAGGTTTTATAACAGCCAGCTTAGGTGTTGTGCTCATTTGCTGGCAAAAGACGGTACGAGCAAACCAAATGGCTGGACGTTTTACAATGCTCTTTGCAGTATTTGTAGATGTTGGTACTCTTTAGCCTATTTGGATAGGCGGTAGTTAACAGCAGATTTACTTGGACTTGGAAAATTGTTAACTATTTTATGTTCGACGTGAATAAACTGCTTTGGTTAATTTTCATAGTAATTTAAGACGAACAGCTCGTATTATAATAGTTAGGTTTCAATGGCGGTAAGGTCTACCTGCCAAAGTAGCAGTTGTAACAGTTGCGCCGTTTTGATAGTTTTAATAGTTAGTGTAAATGATTATAAAACCCGAGAACCGAGTTCGAGTCAAGCTGCGAAGACTAGAATATGTTTACGTCATAAGTAAGGAATTCATCATTTAAGTATAGAATTGAAATTTATTGACTTATTAAAAATATTGTAAGAGATAGGCGCATTTTTCNTAGTTTTAATAGTTAGTGTAAATGATTATAAATCCCGAGAACCGAGTTCGAGTCAAGCTGCGGAGACTAGAATATGTTTACGCCATAAGTAAGGAATTCAAAATTTAAGTATAGAATTGAAATTTATTGACTAATTAAAAATATTGTAAGAGATGGGCGTATTTTTGGATGAATGGCTATGTCAATAAGCAAAACTGTCTTATATGGGACGATGTCAACCCAAACGAGGTTTACCAGGTGGGAATGCATCCACAAAAAGTTACGGTTTGGTGCGGATTTCGGCCCGCGCATTTTTGAAAACGTTGGTGAGGCCATCACCGTTGACGGTGAGTGCTACAGAACGATGATAAACGATTTCTTGTAACCCTAGNGGTGCGGATTTCGGCCCGCGCATTTTTGAAAATGTTGGTGAGGCCATCATCGTTAACGGTGAGTGCTACAGAACGATGATAAACTATTTCTTGTAACCCTAGTTGAACGATATGGACTTAGACGACATGTGGTTCCAGCAAGACGGCACTAGGTGGACGGTACGATGCACATTCCGCAGGAACGATTTAAGGGTAAAGATGCCACTCGCAAAGGTGACGTAAATTGGCCAGCATAATCGTGCGATTTGACACCACTAGCATTTTTCTTGTGGGGTTTCATGAAGTTGCAGATCTATGCCAATAAGCCCCTATCGACCGATGGCTTTAAAGTCAACATAGCCTAGGCAATCACTCAAATTCAGCCGTATCTATGTAGCAGAGTCATTAAAAATTGTACAACTCAGTTCCGTGGCACCGTAAGAAGCCGCGGCGGAAATTTGAACGATATTATATTCCATATAATGGCATTCATTTATTATTTTTTTTTTGCATTTATTATTTTTTAAAGTTTTGCAATAGTTTAACTGAATTTATATTTTTTTGCAAAAACTACAATATAAATAAATTTAAAGCAAACATGAAATTTTCTGTTGAAACAAGTCCAAACAAACAATATATGAACATACACAGCGAAACGAAGCGAACCGATAAGATAGCAAGAAAACATGTTGCATTCCAAACTGAACTTTTAACTGAACAAAACGTCATACACGCACTTACTTACATATACATTGGTATTATAAAATATTAAATTATTTTAGGAATAAACGTAGATATTGTGCATAGAAAGTCTTACTTACCTTCACTTCCTGTTCATTAGATGCCCTTATTGACTCTATTTTCAAGGGTTTACGATTTATGGGGGGAAATGTCAAAAGCTACCGAATTGCTGTCAGCTGCTGCAGTTTATTTTTTATGCTTTTTGCTTTTGTTTTTGAATTCATTCCGTCTGTACGCAAAGTTTTTTTATTTTGCTTTAAACTTTGCGAAACATAACAACAACAGTTTTACGATGTTTTCACGTGGGTGCGTATTGTTTTTTTTCTCTTTTCTATTATTTTCGTGCTCTTCATTCGTAATAATAATGACCAAATATTTTGTTATCGTCAGTTCAGCAGCAATAATATATGATTTTTGTGGTTAAAAAAATGTTTGCTGATGCCGCGAAATTTCATTTAATTACATTTGTTTCTTAAAGAGCATTTGTTTACGTCACAGTTTACAAAAATGCAGAAAAACAAAACAGTCAGTCGTCAGCCTTTGGGATATTTGTTTTTCTTTTCTTACAAATTCTTTGATTTTATTTTGTTACTCATTACTTTTTACACACTCACACACACAACAAAAAAAATCAACGTAGCCGCCTGATACTACAGTTTTCGCTTTTGCTTCAGTTGCATTCCACTTGCTGTTTATCTTTTAGTTTTTATTTCATCTTCTGTTGTTCAAAAGAATGTCGTATTATTTCTATAAATTTGGCGTATAAGTATATAAAAATTCCATTGCTAACAATTAATTTTATAATATACGAAATGTTCTTAACACTTTTGTTTATGTTTGTGATTTTCTATAATTTTGTCTACTTTATAAGAGCACAAGCAGCGCACACGAAAATATCCGCGAACTTCGCGGTACAATTAACTTCTACCTTTATATACCGCGCTTACCGACTGCTGTTCACAACAATTCAAATCACACTAAACATTTGAAATCACATTTGTTGGTATGCGTGCAATTACACATTCATTGAACCTACTGAACTATTGAACTCTTGTGTAATCTACTCTAAGCAACACTTGTGCAGTAGTTCTATGTAAGATAATATAATGTATTTACAACTTTATGAATTTTAATACTTAATTTCTCTAAAACAATACATTTATCATCATATTGTTAGCGTAGTTTATAATAAAATGTATTTAAATATTTTACATTGGATGGCAATATTGTTCTGCATTCAAATTCTTCATGTGTTTTTCGATTTTCTTGAACATGACTTTCGCATACACAATAACAAATCCATTTGCATATCTTGCTGAAAATGTTGCAAAAACATCACATATGAATGTTCATTATTAACTTATTTGGCATTACGTGTATGAAATTAATATATAAATATGAATTGCATAGCTTAATAATTATCTATATATTAATTTGAAAATTGCGTTGTTTAAAATCATTTATTGTGTATGCATTATAGCACATATAAGCGACAAAAATTTACATTGATGAGCCAGTACCAAGCCTTTGTAACATAGAATCTTAGGGATAATAAAATCATTTATAATTATTTTATGAATATATTGTAGTGATTACTACTGTTTACAATATTAGTAATCATTTGATTGTAATTTGCGGTAAGATTATAAATTACATGATAACAATAATGATTCTATATCGGGCATAAAACTACTACTATAATTATAACACGACCACACTGACGAACTGGCGCGTAGTTGTCTCCGTATGACATATTAATTGTAAACAAATGCTAAACATCTGCATTTTAACTTGAAATATTGTAGAATTAATTTTGTAACAGAAGCATTTTTGAAAAAGAAATAATTTATTTGAAATGCTGTCCAACATTCATCATACTCACACTGTTGCAACCACTGTCGGCATACCAGACAAAGCATGGCAGCCACATTTTGTAACACTCGAAACAACGTAAGCATAAATAATTTTCACAGAATTAAATGTTTGTTTAAATATGTTTGCATATATTTCAGCATGGGAGAAATAACAATAGAATTGTACTGGAAACATGCACCTAACACTTGCCGCAACTTTGCAGAGCTGTCACGTCGTGGTTACTACAATCATGTCGTGTTTCATCGCATTATACGTGATTTTATGATACAAGGTGGCGATCCTACTGGTACTGGACGTGGAGGCACTTCTATATATGGCGCTGAATTTGCTGATGAAATTCATTCGGATCTTAAGCATACTGGCGCCGGCATTCTATCAATGGCAAATTCTGGACCCAACAGCAACGGTTCACAATTCTATATAACATTAGCGCCAACTCAGTGGTTAGATGGCAAGCACACCATATTCGGGCGAATTTACGCTGGCATGGAAGTTGTAAAACGTATTGGGCTGGTGGAGACAGATAAAAACGACCGGCCAATAGATAGTGTGCGCATTATAAGAGCAAAAGTTGAGAAAGCGTAATTAAATAAAAATGTATATATATATACATACATATGTACATTATATTAAATCTAAATACATTTTGACTAGATATTTTCTATAATAAAATTAATTTTGAAACTAGATTTGTTAATTTAAATAAAAGGACACAGAGCCATGCCTTCAGCAGCTGACTCCTATGATATATTATCCAGCATGTCTATAAGCCGTTTGATTTCACGTCTAAAAATTAATAAAAAAATTAGTTTTATATTATATTAAAAAGCATTCCAAGAAATTTACATGCGCTGTGCTAAGTCAATTGTCGGCTTAATCAATTTGGTTATTTCTTCGGTTTTTGCCATTATTGTATACATGGACTTAATATTTGCATCCATGCTATCAGTTAATTTATTCACAGCATTTTTATGCACTTCCACATTGTCTGCGGTTATAGATGAGATCTGTGGAGTGAAATTTTTCTTTTTACAAAACGAAATATTAAATAATGAAAATTTACTTACGGAATGCAATAAATTACAAAGATTTTCTGTTAAATTGTCGACTGAAGCCGCCAAATATTGTGCCTCGATTTCAATATCATTAAGCACATTGGCATCTATTTGTGGTGTTTGCGTTTGGAGAAAATGTCGTGTAAGCACACCGCTGGTAGACGGCGTGCTGTTGTGTGAGGAGGAAAATCCATATTGATCTATTCATGAACTTAAGTATTATTGCAAATAAATATTTATAAAGTACAACCATACAACCTTTATTTATTGGACTTGCTATGCGTAACTTCTCTTCCAGATCTTCTGCCACAAAATGACGCATCTTATCGTCTGTGCTTGTTGAACCTTCCAATTCATAAGGAAACGCTAGGAAAATATAATATAAATTAAATTTTTCACAATTAACAAAAAATAGCAACATTTTTACATGAGTCGCAATGTAATGAATTTGGTCGCTTTGGCGTTTTATTTGCGTCATTAGAACTGTCTTTGGAATTTTCATCCTCTGCTGATTCTTCGTCTTCTATGCTGTCTTCCCGACCAATTGCCATTTTTGATGTAGTTGGTGTTTCATCAGCCAGTGCATAATCCGGCACTGCACCAGGGTATTGAGCTAAAAATGGAATTTCAGAATAGGATGAAACCACTTTTTCTGATGTAGAAGTTTTTCTGGTTTTGATTGGTGCTGCTTGTGCTGTAGCACCTTCATTTTCCGCATCGTCTAAGCCATAACGTGGCCGAATTGGTATATCCTGTGCATGACGTGACATTGAGCTTTAAACAATTCAATAGAAATCCAAAGAAAAATATATTCCAATATTTCTCTACTTTGTTGTATTTAACAAAAATATTGTAAACAAAGAACAGAGATGCCACACTTTGTTATTATTATGAGTCACCAACACTGTCAAACATAATATTAGTAAAAAATTGTTTATTTGAAAACGTATACTCACAACAATAATTAAATGTTTCGGATTAATTGAAAAGTTATCACTACTTCTGAATGTTAGTCGTTTTGAATATAAGGAAATGGATTTTTAAGAAAAAATGTTTTTATCATAAGAGTTATTACTTAATAATTAACATACGAGTATAACAAACATCATGAAAGTGTGGGTGGTGATGAAGAGTAAGTGATGCTAAACATTAGACTTTTGGGATTTTGTTTCACCCAAAGTAGTTATTTCTGAATGTCAATCACCTCTTTAGTATATATAGTACACACAAAGGTCAAATAGTTTATATATTAAGGGAAATCTTTATTGTCTATATACATATAAAAATTACATAATTAAGGGTATATTCTTTTTTTACAATTTATTCTATGGCCTCGAAACAAATACAATTCAATTAATAGGTAATTTATTAGATATAAGCGCATGATAACAAATATGATTAATTGATCGAATAAGTAATAGTTGATTTAGCAGTTTATAGATGCGTCATTGTGATGAGTTAAAATCTATAATAAATTTTACAAAAATGAGTAGACATGGTAGCACGGACTGTATCTTCCTAATTTTTGTATTTGTACTCATTTTATTAACTAATCTACGCTGGTTCGTCGATTTGTATTGTTTATTTCAACGCTATTAATCATGAATTCTGCTAACAGACTTCCAAATAGTTTATTAACTGAGGGTCACTTGCTCTTAAAACTAGTAAATAAATATAAAACTTTGGTAGATTGCAAAAATAATGAAATTTGGGATACAATTGCAGAAGAATTTAATTCTCAAAATGATATTGAACGTAGCCAAAATGAAATAAAATCCATATATTTAAATATAAAAAAAGGCAACGAGCGACAAACAGTTGATAAAAATTTAGCTGGAAGTAGCCATCCGGCAGTAGAAGAAATTAAACGTAATATTTATAAACGCCACACTGGACGTTCGGAGTCTTTCTACGTCAGTAATAAAATCGATAATACAAGTAATGTGCAAATACAATACTTTTTCGAAATGATAATATTAATTTTCTTTTAGAAAAACAGCCAGACGAGTTGGATTCGGACTGCTTTGTTGATGATGATGATGTTTCACCATATGGTAAACATTTCAAATATAATATGTATAAAATATTAAGATAATAATAATATTTGCATATACAGAAGCAGATCACGAAATGGATGCTTTACTTTACACTACTGCCAGTCGAAAGCAAGAGTTGGAAAAACAAACTACACCGAATTTGAAGCTCAAGTCAACATGGCAGAAGGGAACTGCTAAACCAAATTTAAATTGGAATAACGAAAAAATTAAAAAAGAAATAGAAATAATGTTGTCCGAACATAAAATGCGAATGCAAATGATGAAAGACAAACAGGAAATGGAAAAAAGGGAATTTGAGGTGCGCTTAAAACACATGAAGGATAAACACAGGCTGGAAATGATGAATCTACAAAGTCATTTTACCCATTAATGTTCGATTCACATTACAGCATACGCTATCGGGTAAATTAGCTGAAATATTTTAAGCATGTCTTTTTAATAATAAAAAAAATAATACTCTTATAAGTTCTTAACAGATAACCGATAGCAGAATTTGTTAAAGAAAGAATGCAACAAATGTGAACAGGACTGACAAGCTATGCACTTATATATTATTTTAAAATATCAAATATATTTGCCTGTACTCTATAATTATTTTTACTAACTACATATTCCAAATAGCGCACTAAGTTTAGTATTTCATTCAATGTGAAAATTATTTATTTAAAATCATTATTTCATATGAATAAAACATATAATTTAAATTATATTCTCAGTTTAAATTACTGAGCAAAAAATTATTTAATAAAATAAAATACATAATAGAAAATCTTTGTTTATATGTAAAATTAATGCTTTTGAATTGTAAATCGTAGTGAAGTTAAGGAATTGTTTCCGAAAGATATGACAACTATTTTGTTGAGAAACTAACTGCATTGGAATTACTTTGAAACTTATTAGATTACTGCTACGCAACAATCAGATAATATGACAACTTAAAGGAATAAGCGTAGCATGTGTGCCGGCATTTAAATCAAATACCATACAACTTAGCACGTACAAAAACCATTATGTGAAAGGGCAACAGTTGTGTGAGAAAACGGCACATTGTATAATGAGAAGTGTATAAAAATGAGATGGCTACAGGGTATTAAAGCGGCCATCATGCCTTGTTTACAAGTAACGATGACAAGGGTTTCCTATGCTGAAAAAATATGCAATATGCTACTAACTAATGTAAAAACTTATGACACATGAGAGATAAACATAAGGAAAATGCGTAGATATAGCAAATTGTGCACTGTTACACCCTCATTTAGTATAGAGCACATGTCGTATAAGTGAGAGAACGAAACAACAATAGATATATTATATAGTTGTTCGTACTTCGAACTGCAGCTATGAATAATTTCTCAGTTTTGTCGAAACCTTGTTTGTGGTTGCACGTATTGCGCGAATGTGAAATATGAAATGAATATAATGTGGTAGCGTGGAATAATGGCGAGTGTTCTAAACAGAAAAAAACTTCAGTTTTACTTTAATTCGTTATTTAGACTTAGTGAGTGTGCATGATAAACAAATTTATTGTTTTAAATATATAAAAGTAAGCAATAATGCTAATTTATTTAGATTTCACAACAAAATGAAGCAAATTAAAGTCATTAAAAAATCAAATAACTAAATAAAAACAATAATACAATATGTGTGTTGAATAACAACGAAATATTCGAAGAGCCATTTTGTGGTAACGAGTACAGTGGTTGCATGAAAGAGAAGCGCTTGCTGCAGAACTTATACAGGGTGTACAGTTTACTTAGCATGCAGGCAAACTGTATTCAGTTTTGAATTGTAAATATTTTAATTGGAAAGCATTTTCCGCTCTTTGAAATATTGAAATATTAAACTTCAAATGCGAATTTTAAATCGTATATTGTGCCTGTAAAGTGAATGTGTTGTGTTGTACTGTCTAAAATTTCTTATTATAAATAATAATAAGCAGATTATTCATGTTTTTTGTTGACGTAATTTTGATATAAATTATGAAATTACACTTGATTTTTCTATAATTTAATAAAATGTGTGTGATATTTCATACATAAGTAATTCAGATATTCTTAGGGAGAAAATGTCGAGCAATATAATTTCATTATTAGCACTAAGAAAGGCATGCAATTATCAGTTGGCCATTGATTAATGGTGATACATATTTTTCAAAATCCTATAAGCAACATATGACCGTAACTAATAATTTCCATTGAAGCTTATCTAGCGCCAAATGTTTTTCCAGCTTTTCCTACAACATTGTACCTCTGTCTCAATTTGATTACTCCAAACTCCAAGTGTTGCGCGGATGCCCGGATCTTCTACTGCCTTGAGGATTGTAGTTTAGTATTCTCTAGTTGCAGACTTTCGCAGATTATGCCCAAACCATTTGGTGATATATTATTTCCTAAATATAATGCAGAAAAATGTTAGTAGCAATTGATTTTCTTCTCAAACTTATTTGTTAATTATTTTGGCAAAACCAATTTTTCTTTAAGCAATTTTTCATCACAGACAATGTAGTTAGTTAGTTAGTTATGGGCCAATCAGCCCACTGTGGCACCACAGAGTATCTAGGAAATCTTCTTTTTCCTCAATGTCCCGAGAGGCAATACAATAAATATTTCTTTCATCATTTGAAAGGAATTTTTTTTATTGTTACAGTGCCAAGAATTGTTGGATATTTTGTTATATAGATAGATATTTGACCGCTAGGTGAACAACCACCCAGCACACTTAGGTCTATTGGTCCATTGTGCTAGCACNTCAATTATAAATTAATATATATATACTCATATATATCAAATATAAATTATTTATTTATACTCTTATATATCAATTATAAATTAATATATATATACTCATATATATCAAATATAAAT
>JXPL01005031.1:0-12764 GCA_001015235.1 Sphyracephala brevicornis | reverse complement strand
AACAGCAATAGAAACTAAATTTTAGTTCAGTTAGTGGAGAATATTAATAAGCAATCTCTAAATATATAGTTTCTTTTGTTTTTTTTAGTCTTCTCCTTCTAATTTTTTAAACAATAGACTGTTCGAAAACTTGTTATTTTTCTCATAATTATAAATGCATTGAAGAAATCAATTAAATTATTATTTATTATATATGTAATCATCTATCACTTTAAATTAATATTAAAATGAACTTGTAAATCATTTTTTCGTTTTGCAAACATATTCCTGACAAATTATATACGAGTACATGTAAGTTAAACTATAGAAAATTTAGTCATTGACTGCACTTGTAATTCTACGGCAAGCAATTTTCGAGCTCTTCGCCTTAATACGTGCTGTACGATCTTTAGTTTTATTCACGGAGTAAGTGGAAAGCTTTTCTTGGCATTTTTACTGTCAAATGGTTTGCCAGAGTATCGAGAAAGATAGCCTCAATACATACAATTTTGTTTTAATATTAATGCGATTTGAACCAATGCGCTAACATTTTACCGATGGAGACCTCTATAATATAACATATCCTAAATGTTCCTGAATTATTTTGCAGAAAAGTTTTTAATATGACTTCCTGATAAATTGTGCCCTACACAATTACAGCACTATCCTGACTTGATTACAAAACTCAGTACTATTGAAACAAATTACAATAATGAATCAGAATTCCCTCCGAAAGGCAAAATAATTCTGTGCATATGTACATAAAAAAAAAATGTTATGTACAAGTAAAGAAGCTAATTTCGTTAGGCCTTGATTCTTGTCAGGAAACTTCAGCTATGTAAATATAAGTGCATTGCATCAAATTGAGCGTCCTCTATACCACATGAAATATTATTACTTTGACATGTGTTTGCAGAAAAATAAATACAATTTTTAAAAATTGTATAATCTATGAACATATGTAGTCATGTAGGAGTATGCTGTCTAAATGAACTATTTTGACCACCTAATTATTAATAAATACTTTGTACTTTAATATTTTTGACAATATTACAATAATACTAGCCGTTCAAATACTTATAGATGTATATTAGTTCCCTAGTAGTCAATGTACAATGTTAAATCATGTTTTTTCTGATCCCTACCTTTTTAATATACAACAATACAAGCACGAAGTTTCATTCAAATAACTTGACATGTAAAAAAGTTGTTAAGCGAACCAGCTTTCCACCTTGCATATGCCCATTTCCTTCGTCGAATAATATTGTATATCAACTTCAACTACTTTGCATATGTAAAAACCTTTAAACAGTAATATAAAACGTATACAACAATTTTCTATATAACGCAAAAAAGGTTTTCTTCCCTAAATAAAATTCTTTGCAATATGTATATATTTTTTTTTGATACGTCACTTTAAGAAATTCGTCATTCAACACTAAAAGCTTGCTGGAAAGCACTATTACCGGAAATAGACGTTTAGGAAACTGTTACTAAACCAATAGATGATAAATATAGAAACATAGTAATAATCGCGCATGCAGTAGAAGGCGTTGGATTTGATGAAATAATAATGGATGATATTCGAAAATTAATTGCGGACGACGAAATAAACGAAGCAGATTTAGTGGCAATGACAAATGAAGTATTATCGGTTGGAGATAGCTCTGACGATCTGTCCGATGCAGAAAATAAAAACTTTTCACTAAAAAGTATCAAGAAAGTTTTAAATATGGCAAAGCAGTTGGAAGAACGGTCCTCTAAGGGATAGGGCAGAAATATTCAAACGAAATCTTTAAAATAACTTATCTCCCTATCAAGAAATTTATAAAGATTTATGACATAAGAGCATATAAACTTCATTAAAAGATTTTTTGAAATTAATAATCATCGAAAAGATGCCCGAATCTGATAGTGGATCAAACTCCGATTTTGAACTAGTACGAACAAAACGTTCGAGACAAATCATACTAAGTGATGAGGAGGAGTAGAAAGTTTTGGTTCTATTTTGGTTTTAATTTATTAAATCTTTCAACTTGAATATGTTACGTAGAAATGAAATTTTATTTTGTTTTGTTTTTGTTAAAATAAATGAAGTACAATCAAGTAACATAATATTGTATGCTGTTATGACTCAATAAATAAATACACAAAAATATATTAAGTACATACATATATAATATACAAAATCCAATTTCTCAGTTTGGAACCAAACTCTGATTTTTGTATGGAGTTAATATCTCCTACAACGCGGCATTTTTTAGGAACATATCCCCCGCGTTGTAGGGGATATGTACACATAAACGTTAATATTGATCAGTTTTTCCTGTTGATTTAGTGAAAGTAGAGACGTCGTTGTGCGATCACATTTTTCTGACTTGCTATAAGCCGTAACAAATGGCAATAAGATCGCAACTGCAAACTGAGGACTGTTGAAAATCATCGCTTATTTATATTACCCCTTGAACGGTGGGAAATATGATCTCTTACAAATTTTGGGAAACTCCAAACACCACGACTATGGTATAAGAAAATGTATATATTCTGTTTTCTCTTACGTTTTTAATGAAATTTTGTAGATGTTTTCAGTCCGTAATATTGTTGTTGTTTTTTAAGCAAGCAAAAGAAAACAAGCGATCATCGCAAATCGACCTTTGATAGGTTGTTACATATGTATATAGAAGTGGCTGCCAAATGTAGCACCCTGACACACTTACCCCTGAAGTTCCATTAAGTTACCACCTAT
Source organism: Sphyracephala brevicornis (assembly GCA_001015235.1). Classification (NCBI taxonomy): domain Eukaryota; kingdom Metazoa; phylum Arthropoda; class Insecta; order Diptera; family Diopsidae; genus Sphyracephala; species Sphyracephala brevicornis. The sequence continues at coordinate 10,039 of JXPL01005031.1, read as the reverse complement.
CTTCTTCAGTTAGTGTAAATATCAAATGGATTTGAATTTTTATAGTTTTTTTTAGAAAATTTAGTGAACTAAGCCCAAATGTACATGTGTATGTAACTAAATATTTATATTATATTTTGATATAATAAAGGTTTGGTATACATAATCCTAATTTATTTTCAATATGTGTGCCCATAACTTGCAATCCGCCTATGCCATGTTTAAAAGCCAAGAAAATGTTTGTTGCGAATTGGACTTTCTTAGTTTAAGTGGGCATATAGGTATGTATATTTATTATTGGAGTGCATTCATATCGAAATTTGTAGTTCATTTCAAGATAGAACAAATCTCTATCATATTGTAAAAATTAAGCTGCATTTTTGTGCATTTTAGAAGTTATGAATTTCTTGGTAAATACATTTCTTTTTATGGGAACAATTTGAAATGTTTGCTTGAATATTGTTGACTTGATTAGTATTTCACATTTCCTTTTTACCTCATTCTTGATTGACGCTATCTTTTGAAAATCTATTTTTCAAAAACAATTGCATTTTGTTTATTTGTCTACATCTGCATTTTCGCATTCACAATAATATTCATAGCGAGCCTCCTTGTAAAATTTCTTGCTTTTTGTACTTTTGGTAGTGTCATATTTCTTACAGCACAGGGTTGCACACGAATCTGCGTGCTTTTTCTGCGTGATTAATTATTCATCAAATGATTCACAAGCAGAATATGTATGGGCAAACCTAGCATTCATTAAGCGTTTAAGCCGTTCTTCAGCTCAAATCAGTTAATCAAGCATATGTAAACGTAGTGTTATACTTGTGCTCAATATGATAATGAATTTAGACTATCAAAAACTGAATGAAAAGCTGTAATTTAAAAAGAAAAAAATTAAAAACACTCTAACTGCTCAGAGGATAATGTGTGCAATTTTAATGAACAGATTAATGCGATTTCTTTTACGATTTCAAATCTAGATAGATTAGAATGCACGGCTTCTTACTGCAAATATAAATAGAAAACGTGGTCGAAAATAAATTTTTTTTCCCGAGTCAAGTTATTGGAGTAAAAACTAAAAAACAAAGCTTTTAAGGAACACCACAGAATTGCCAGTTAGCTCATGCTACACAGATTACATAAGAACCTCAGAAAAATTATAAAAAAAGACTATATGATTAATAGTTGACCAACCCAAGCCTATTTTGGAAACACAAATGATGGGAATACGGCAAGACTTTTTTAAATTGCTATGAAATACGATGAAATAGCATAAAAAAATTTGAATTAATCAAAACAAAAAATTATGAAATTCACAGTGAAAAATTTAAAATATGTACAATATAAAATATGTACAATAAATACACAAAACAGATAGACTTTTTGTTGAAATATATCCTTGGTACAATATACCTCCAACTTTGCATAAGTACGTCATTAACAGATGCGAAATTTTACGTATTGGGCAGTTATCGGAAGAAGCACAAGAAGCTCGAAATAAATATTTTAAAATATATACGGAGTTCCATTCATAAAAATGTACTAGAAATCAAATCAAGACATTTTTAATAAGCGTCTGTTAAGCTCTGACCCAATCATTTTAAGCGTGCGTACAGAGAAGAGTCAAAACTTGTCAGTACAGGTAATTGATGTAATTGTACCTGTAGATCCGAACAAAAACGATATATATGAATATGAAAATGATGATGATGAGCCTGACAATTTACAAGAATAAGATAGATGAAATGTAATTTTAAAGTTCGCAGACTGTACTCGTTGTGCTTAAACTGAAATCTGTTAATTTGTACTGAAATATACTTGAAAATTATTTGTTTTAACTAATTTCAATGATATTGGTTAAAACTAACAAAAAATTATCGGACCTAGCTAATCTGAGAATCCCAATAATCCTAATCTAATCCCAGAAAAACAGAGTATTCTAACTCACTTTGTTTGAGTGGAAATCAAAATAAGCAAAAATAAAAATTCCATTAGTTCACGTGCAAAGTAATATTTCGGGAATACCGCATGAATAATTCTAGTGGACAATTTCTGTGTGAATAATTATATTTCGTTTTCATTTCGAACACACTTTCTTAACATAGAACTGATGTGTCTGTATTATATGCATACTTACAAATGAGCAATAAGTGTACTAGTATTTGGATGAGCATCTCGTACATAAAATAAACGCTCGTGTGGATTACGCACCCTTATTGCTCGAACACATACGATCAGTATGTAAGTATTGGTGCTCTGGCGTATAATTTTGCGCGCGCGTTTATATTATTTCCTTAACTAGAAAATGCGATTCCTACAGTTACCTAAGACCAGCAAGTTTAAAGTAATCTCCAGAGCATAAAATTAAAACATGAATGTTTCCTTTATATTGCGTTGTTTTGTTCTGGAGCTCGTAAGGGTACTTTTTTATATGTTTTATAAAATAAGAGAAAACTCATTTCGAGAAGAAAACAACCCCCGTGTAATGTTAACGTTTAGTACTGCAAGAGAATCAAGCCACAAACGCTACGTCTTCGCCATAGTGAAAACTTGTTTCTTAACGTTGACGTTATCGTTGTCATTGCCTTCGTAAATTTTAAGTTTCTGCAGACAAATCAGTTAGGTTTTATCAACGAAACGCGTAGGAACTTCTCTACAAACAGAAGAAAGTATCCTTTCAGTATTAAATGTAGTGTCGAACTTTTTATTTTTTGTTTTAATTGAAGTTTGTTTTTCTTTTATATTAAAAAATTATTTCTGGAAAAGGAAAAAAATTGTTATATCTATTAAATTCGTTAAAAAATTAGTTGTGTATTTTTTAAATAAAATAATAATGAGAACAAAAGTCAGAAGCTTAATAATAACAATCGTTAAAAACATTAGCTAAATTTGCATAATTAAAAGTATTGAAAGTAACACTGTCATAATAAAAAAAAAATTATAAAATTTGCTATTTAAGTATTTTAAATATAACTAAGCATTTAATTCATAAACATGTCATTCTCAAAAGCTAAAATAAAGCGTTTCAATGACGTCGATGTCCTTTGCGGTTCACCTGCCTCCACTCTCTCCTCAAATTTAAGGCAAACTAGTGCATCAGAATCAATAAACCCGACTGGAACACCAACACCAGTCTATAGTTCAACATCGTCTTCTCATACGGAACGCAAGGAACAAATTGAGAAATTCTTTAAAGATGCAGTTCGTTTTGCCTCCAGCAGTAAAGATGCCAAGGAATTTGCCATACCCAAAGAAGGAGTTCTGAAAGAGGACAAGAAATCAAAAGGTTTGCGTTTGTTTCGTACACCCTCATTGCCACATCGCTTACGTTTTCGTCATAATTCTGAGGCAACTACAACAGCAAACCACAATAATAATGTCAGCAGCGCTAGTACTACAAGCTCTACACCTTTGCACTCCAATGTCATGACTCCAGCCAAAGAGTTGACGAAATCAGCCAGTCGACTAAAAGGTAAAGAAGCTTTGCAAAATGAAATACGCAAAAAGAACGAGCTAATTGAAAGCTACATGAGTCAAATACATGTTTTGAAGCGGCATGTAGAGCAGCTCAAAGAAACCGAAAAAAAAATGCGTGAGGAAAATGCAAGTGCCACCATGAAAACCGAACATCTCATTCATTCACTAACAACTGAAAATTTAAGGCATAAAGAACTTAATGACCAGCTGAGTGCTGAAAATGTGCATTTATACGAAAAATGTATAAAGCTGGAAAGTGATTTGAAGTCCGTCACCGAACTACATGCTGGTGAAATTAGTGTTTTAAATGTAGTTTCGGCTGAGCTAAGCAACAAGACCAGTGAACTAGAACAAGCTGCCCAGTTGCAAATCGCTGAAAATGCTCAACTTTTACAGAAAGTAACCGAGCTAAATGCTGAAGTTGTTGAAACACGTCAAAAGCTTGTTGTCGATGAAGAAAAAGCCGTCCAAAATTTTGAGCTCGTACAAAACTTGAGAAACACTAATGATGCGCTCCTTAAAGATTTGACTCAGTTAAAAAATCAAATTGAGCAGGATGCATTCACATACGTGCAAGAAAATAGAGCAATTCGAAATCAAATAGATTGCCTTAAAAACGAGCGCAATACATTGAAAAACGATTTGGCCAGTAAATGCGAGCTTATACGCTCACTTCAAGACGAGTTACTAGATAAGAACTGCGAAATAGATGCACATTGCGACACTATTCGACAGCTTTGTCGTGAAAATGCCAAGTATGTGGAGAAAGAGACACTCATGAATGCTGCTGAAGAAAAAGTTCGCATGGCTGAAATGCAGGCCGAATTAAAAGTGCAAAAGTTAGAATCTGATTCGGAGAATTCTCTTGAAAGAGAAAAAGCGTACTGGCGTACAGAATTGCAGAAACGTCAAAAACTAGCCGAAAATGAAATTATACGTATTGAACTAGAAAAGCAAGATGTAATGGTGTTGCTTGAAAGTACTAATGATATTTTACGTGAACGTGATGAAAAAATCCAAAAGTATGAAGAGCAACTACGCAATGGCATTGACTATTACATTCAATTCAATGAAAATTTACAAAAGCAGATAGTGGATTTGAAACAAGATGTTGCAAAAACCTTAACTGAGAAGTATAATTATCAGTTGACATTGAGTAACACACGTTCAACAGTAAATATACTAATGGACCGCCTGAAGAAATCTGATGCTGATGTTGAGCAATTTAGAGCCGAGTTGGAGTCTGTACAATTTGCTAAGGGTGCATTGGAACAGAGCTATCTGTCATTACAAACAGAGCTGGAGGCGTTAAAAGAGAAACAAGCCGAGTCCGAAACTATTTTACTGGGACTACGTGAATCATCAAAGACGCTGCTAAAAGAGGTATCAATTAAAGAACGCATGTTCAATCAAATTCTTACCTCTGAGGAGGAAACTTTGGTTAAATTAAATAAGATTGCTTCCTCGTTCCAGGAGCGCATCGATACAGATTCTCCAAGTTACCTGGACTTGTACAATGAACTGAAGAATAAGGATGAGATGAGAGAAGTATATATGCAAGACATGAAGAAGGCATTAGACGATTTCGCGACAGTATTACAATTTGCTCAACTGGAATTGGACAGCAAAGAGAAGTTGATAGTGAGTGTACGTAGCGAATGCGAAAAGTTGAAATTAGAAAATATATCATTGAAATCAAAGATCGAAGACACAACCAACAAAAAAGAGAATAGCACAGATTTAGAAAAGATTGAAGATTTACTTATCGATTCCGAATTGCGGGCAGAATGTGAAAAAATTACATCTTGGCTTTTGAATTCTTCAGAGAAATGTGTACGCAACGAGACCTCAAACGAAATCAATGAAATATTGAAACCAACAACGCCGACTAACAACAAAACGCGTAATTGTACCACTTCATCGGCTGGCAAAGCCGCCAATACGAAACCACGCACACCATCGCATACACNCAAAGCCGCCAATACGACACCACGCACACCATCGCATACACCGCGCACCACACCAAAAAAAACTGTTCTGTTTGCGGGCAAAGAAAATATTCCAAGTCCACAAAAGCAGGTGCTGAAAGCGCGTAACATGTGAACCGGGATTGAGTAAGTTTGTTCAAACGGACCAAACACATTTTGGAGGAGGCTTAACATAACACTACATATAACCATAGTTTGATTCAATTACTTTTTATAAGTTTAAAAAAATTCATTTTACAAACAAAAACATTATTTAAAAATAAAATTCAAAATTTTCTGATTCTACTTATTTATTCCTAAATTATAACATAACAATAAATTACTTAATAAAAATGTTAAAAATAAATTTAAGAAAATTAATGGACAAAACAAAAATATTGTTGAACTTATTTTCTTAAACCAGAAGTTATTAAAAATATTTCATACATTTTTGTATTTAACTTTAACTTTGTCTATATTTTTACAATTTTTTTACACTCACATAGAATGGACGCAAAACATTATCATATTTTTCCATAAATATTTGAAATTGAGCAGGTAGAATTTTGTACTATTATGTTTTGTTTATTTAAGGATCAAAAATTAAGATAAATCTTCTTTGGTTTTTAAATTTGTAAAGATTTTAAGTTCATTTTGTCATTTTTTCATTTATGTCGCACTTTTGTAAAGTTTTTGGGAGGAAAGGCAACTAAGGAACGATGTCCCTTTTTTAGATGTGCATCTATATCTTATAAGCAAAGATTCTTCATATGATTGTTAATAAACTAATGAAAATCAATACAGAAAACAAAACTATGCGCATGCAGGACATTCATTAGAGCTAACAATAATTCTTTTTTCTGTATTATAAATAAACTAGTCTGCTTTAAAGTATACTGACTACTATGCTGACTGCACACTTTTCTCAGCTTTTGTGCTTGTCTCAACTGTAAGTTTAAAGTTGAAATAAGGAAGTAACGATGATCAATACTTGAAAAGGAGATCTAGTATTTAGCTAGACGTGATTGTACCATAAGTGGTACATATAATGTTTCGTGACTAATTTTTTTATTAATATGGAAATTCGTAATAATTTTTTATTTAATATGATGCACACCAGTGATCGGCATCAATTGGCAAATTCGCTACTTTAATTGCACCATACAAAACTAATTGCTGGTATCCACTCCTAATTCAAAAAAATTCAATAAAATGAATATTAAGATATTTCATGAAAACCAATTAATATACCCATAAAAGACACAGAGCGTGCTGTTTGGCTTGTGCTTGCCTTGCTTGCTTGCCTTGTGAGGGATCGCTTGGGCTCTTTATATTTCGCTCTTGCTGCATACATTAATTTACAATATCGTTTCTCNATTAATATACCCATAAAAGACACAGAGCGTGCTGTTTGGCTTGTGCTTGCCTTGCTTGCTTGCCTTGTGAGGGATCGCTTGGGCTCTTTATATTTCGCTCTTGCTGCATACATTAATTTACAATATCGTTTCTCACTGTGTTTGTTCAGTAAGAAATTCAGAAAGTAAGAGTTGACAATACAATGCTGAGCATGAGAGAAATAATCAATTGCTTTGTACCCATAATATAGAAAACACATAAGATGTAATAAAGAAAAATCATACAAGCAAAATTGTTTGTGATTTGAGATGAGATAGGAAAGACAAGCATACTTTTTACTAAGCCATTCTCTGATGAACACTCTCTAACGTCTCACCAAGATGCAATCAATACACTAGGGTTCAGTGTATACAGTTAGGAATCAATGTTGTTTTCGATTGTCTATAAAAACATAATTTGAACAATACAACAAAAATAATTATTCACGCTCTATGCAAACAAAAAAAAACATGTAAAACAGTGAACAGATTGATAATAAATGAGTTTTGAACAACATAAGAAAAATTATGAAAGAAAACACCGGGATAATGCGATTCTTGAATAAAAGCATTTATTTTTTGCATTTTGGTTACAAGAGGTTATGAAATTGTAGTTACTGAATAGAAATAATAAAAGAAATATCAAATTGGGGTAACAAAATATGAAACACACAGATGAATTCAACAGAGCATGTCGTAGTTTACCTTAAAACTTCTATATGCATACCAAGTCGGCCATTCTTCCGCTTGATGATTTTCTGCTAGAACTAAGCAGATGTTTTATTTACTGCACATTGGCTACGGATGAATCGCAAAAATGCGCTACGAAGAAAACAAATATTTCTAAGGGAGGGTCATACTTGTGTTCTCAGATTGGTTTGTTGCTATGTGAATATTCAACATTCAGATAACTGCACGTTCATGTGAAATGAATGATCAAGACTTATTCGTATGTGCGATTGTTAAAAGTGTTTTGATGCAAAAGATTTTGGTGAAACATTTCCATATTGGTTCATAGTAGTAGATTTATTTGCCACATAGTACGGATGTGTCTCTAGGCAGTTGGCTTATAACCAGCCAAACAGAGGAAATCGAAAAACGAAACTACAACAACCAAGTTGAAGACCGAGTAAAGAGAAGACATAGGTGCATAATTTTATCCTGTTTTATCTTTCGTACAAAATGAATAAAATTAACGCATAATCTGTCTAGGACTTTCAACAATACTTAATACTAATTCTTTATGTATTAGGAAAAATTTAAATACGTCTTAATAGGATAAGGGAGATCAAATTAGTACAATATATATTCTAAATATTCTCTCCAAAATTGGCATTTAATTTCAGTTTTGTTTGGCAAATCACCATGAAAGATACACAGTTGCATAACGTATAGAATGTTTAGTACAAAAAAAATGAATCTATTTGGACTACGTATGGCTTATTATGTAAAATTTTGCGATAGAGCTCATTTCTGGCTAAATCGCTTAGGTAATAAGCAAAACTATTGAATTTGCAGTGAAGAAATCCAGCATGCTGTTCATGAAACACGTTTACATATACAAAAATTAAGTTTGGTGAAGTTTTATGACCAGCAGCATCTGGGTTAATTTTCACATTTGTATTGATATTTTAATAGGCTTTTTGGTGCATGAGTTATGTGAAAATTTTGTTTTTATTTTAAAATTTTGTTTATTATTTAGTTTTAAATATACCAATCAGAGATAGGGATGCATTCCTCTTCATTATCTATCATATGCTGTTTGATTTTTTCAGATTTTTTTTTGTCATATGCCTGAATAGGGTCGAGCTTACTTACTCCTTAATGTACCATATGCATGTATTTTAGGTTCTTAATTTGATAAAAATGGATCACCTTTCGTTTCATATTTTTATAATTATATTATTATAATTGTATTTCTTACTTGTACGTATTATTCCAATGAATTGAATTCATATAAATTCCATTTCTTTAATATTAAAAAATTTGTACAGTGGCATTTTTTACTGACAGGTATGTTTTTGATTTTTGTTCTCATTTCCCATCTCATTTTCTGCGAATGAAAACCTTNATTTCGCTTGTAAATTTCATTTGTTCGTTTTAATATTATATTAATAATAATTTTGAAAAATGGGTAAACATCGCGTGAAATGTATTGCTTGTGGTGTTCATATAGAAGAAAAGCCTGATTCAGGAAAGTGATTTGGCTGAAATTTTTAAATAGAAAGGATTTTGTGTTTTAGATTATGCACCCTATACAGAAGATTCTAATTCAGTTTGTTTGTATTTAATCTCTCTCCTACTTCGGGCAACTTATTTGCTACCTACTTTTAGCTAACGGGACGTAAATATTAATGACGTAAAACGTTGGCAGTGACACTTCTTTGTATAGATATTCTTTCGGTGGATCTTAATGTGGGCTGTTACTCTTATATCCTATCCATCTAAAAACCTTTTACCACATTCTGAAGCACATGTATGTAGTTATTTTCACGTCATCTAATTTAATATATGTACTGCATATATTTGGTCGGTCAAGCCAATAAAATTGAAAAATATTGCAATTATTACAATATTCTTTAGGAAACTCTAATAACTTTTAATCGATTTTTAGTTGAAAGTTAGAAAATTATCCATTAAAAGTGGATTGTAAAGTATTATTTATTAAATTTCTATTCAAATACAAATTATAAATAAGGAAACTCTAGCTGCCACAGCTATCGGCTTGATTATAATGTCTACGAAATTCCCACAAGGTATTCGCAAGAAGTTTATGCATCAAAAACAAGCACAAAATTACGATAAAAAAACACAAAAAAAAATCAAACCGAATGGAAAAATTTCAATGTTTATTGCAACAACAACTTCGTGTCAAAAAATTATTTTGGTCATCGGTATGCGGACACTAGAGTAAATACTCGAATGCGATCGCCACAGCAGTTTCGGTGATACTATCGCAGATCATGAAAATGACACCGTACCTTGGGTATAAATGGAAAAAGCGATTTCGTTGTAAATATATAAGGACTTGTCCGATTTCAGGGTATATGTATTGGATCCCAAAAATTTCAAAAATCGAATCAGATTTCTTATAAAATATATTGTATTGCTGATATTTAAGTTATATTCTCCTGAACTTCACCTAAAAATATGCAAGGAGGAATTTTATATTATAACAACACTCAAAGCAAAGAACTTTTATATTACAAGATGGTGCAA
>JXPL01005014.1:0-10976 GCA_001015235.1 Sphyracephala brevicornis | reverse complement strand
AAAAAAATCGGCTAAAATGGATGAAATATGGATAAGCTCATAAATAAACAATTGGCAGCTACAAAATATAAGAAAAAAATTGCAAAAAATATGAAACAAAATTTTTTGAAAAACTTTTTTAAATTCGGATAAAGATAAACGGTATTTTAGGATGTTGGCGTTAGCTAAACTGCACACAATTTACTGAAATGTCTTGATGCAAACCTAAGCTGCATAATTAAAAGTATATTGAACTGCAGATTTAGTAAGAGTATCTTCTGCAAACTCAAACTCATAAGCATGCAAAATTATTAGCATAAAGCATACTTAAAATAGTCGCATAATTATAATTTGTAATGCTGCACTAAATTCGTGCAATGCTGGCCACAATTTATTGCTCCACAAATGAAATCACATTACAACAAGATATAAATTCACGACTTTGCCAATTGCATGAAGCAGTCGGGCGTTGCATACGTTGCAAGAACTCGGAGAGCTGCAAGAATCTTAAAAAAAAAAATATAAAAACTGAATTGACGTAGATATATTTTATTTGCATTATATTTCAAAATTGTTGCCTGCTGTCGTAGCCGCCAAAATAGTAAAACGAGCTGCAAACTAATGATCAGTACGAGGGATTTTATGGCAGGCGGTACAGTGAAACCATTTCATCGCAGTACAGAGAAAAAACTTGGAAATTAATGTGCAGTTTACATAAGAAGGAAGGATTATGAAACTCAAACTTAAATTCCGTGAGTATATAGTCAAACTCAATTGACATACTCAATTGATAAACTCATTTGACTAACACAACTGACAAACTCAATCGATATATTATATTTACAAATATAATCAATAAATTCACTATTCAAGCTCAATCGTCAAACTCTATTAACAAACTCAATTGACAAACTCTATTACCAAACTCTATTGATAAACTCGGTTGACAAACTCAATCGATATATTCTATGAATAAACTTGATTAATGAATTCAATTTTCAAACTCAATAGTCAAACTCTATCGACAAACTCATTTGCCAAGCTTTAGAGACAAAATCCATCATCAAATCCTATTGACAAACTCCATCAATAAACTCAAACAACAAACTCAACTAACAAAGACAACCAACTAACTTAATCGCCTAATTTAATTGCCAACCTCAATCTAAAAGCTTCAAAGACAAACTCTATCCAGAAAATCAATCGACAAACTCAATATTATAACTCTATTGAGAGTATCAATCAACTATCTCAACCAACAAACTCAATAGAGGAATTCAATCGCAATAGACAAATTCAATCGACAAACTCATTGGTCATAAGCTTTTAACAATCTGAATCGACAAATTTAATCGTGAAACTGTATTTTCAAACTCAATCAACAAACTCAATCCACAAAATCATTCGACAAACTCAATCGACTAAATCAATCGACACACTCAATTGACAAACTTATTCGAAAAATTCAATCAAAACCCTCAATCAAAAAACTCAATAAACAAACTGAATCTATAAACTCTATCAACAAGCTCAATAGACGAACTCAATTGACATTATCTAATGACAAGCTCAATCAAGAAACTAAAACGACAAACTCAAACGAAATATTCTATCAACAAACAATGAACAAATACATTCGACAAATATAATCGAATTTCGAATTCTATTGGCAACTCTATCGACAAATTCAATCGGCAAACCCAATTGTCAATCACCAACTCATTCGACAAACTCAATCGACTAACTAAATCGACAAACTCAATTGATAAACTAAGTCGATAAACTCAATCGTTAAACTCAATCACTCAGAACACTCAATCAAAAAATTCATTAATCAAACTGAATTGACAAACTCTTTAAAAAAAACTTAATAGACGAACTCAATTGACAAAATCTATTAACAAACTCAATTGAGAAGCTCAATCGACAAACAGTCGATAAGCTCTGACTACAGACGCAATTGAGAAACTCAAACGACATACTCAAACAATCAATTAACAAACTCATTCGACAAACTCAATCGATAAACTCAAAGCGTAGTGATTTAGTCGTTAATTTATATAAATACAAATCGAACTGCAATAATTAAAATGCATCATATATAAAAAGGATTAAACAAAATTGCAATATTTGTTCTTAGAAATTTACCTAAAGTAACAACAACAACGCAACAATCACACGACAACAACATCAAGCGCACAGCTTCAGCTTTAACTGCAAGATTTTATAATAAACGATTTACTTGCAGGCAAAAGTAATTGAGAAATGTCATGCAATCTGATATCATTTGAATGCTAAATGTGAATAAATTTGTTGTTGGCGCTTAAATAAGTGTGGGATAAAAGCAGCTTAGCCATCTCTGGAGACATGCATCTCATGCTCTAGGATTTCAAAAGTCAAGCCACAATAGTTGTGATTCTTATCTGCAGCTTTCAAACACAAGTAGCTAATTTTGCAATACATATGTATTTAAATACTACAGCAGAAAATATCAAAATATTTCAATAATGTTAAAGATAAAAAAATTAAATTTCAGAATTTTAAATTATGTCAAATAGAAAAATTTTAAAATTTTGAATAGTATTGAAACAAAAGTAATGTCAATGTGTCAATGTTTAGTTCAGTGTATGCAGTAGGAACACATAATATGATCTTTAGCGCTTTAGTTGAATTTTGATTTTGTCAAAGACTTTGCTAAGTAATTGGAATTGAAATAAAAATGAATAATATTTTAATAGTAGAATAATATTGGTTTGATCTAAAAAAACATCTCTTAAAGTCTATTAAAAACAAAATATACAAATTGTTTTTTCAAAAATTTGTTCATTTGTTATTGATATTCTAATAACTTACAAGAAAACCTAATAAAAAAACGTTTATAACATAAAGATAAGATTCATTTGTGACTAGTAGTGACAATAATAATACGCAACACCAGAACAATCTTAGTATATCAGCATCATCTTGATTTTTACATGCCTTTGCTTGGTGCGTTGATTGTGCTAACATCTTCAAAGAGCCATAGGAGAGATTACTGATTAGTATTGACAATTTATTCTATTACTACTAAAATAATCATATATCTCGTCACGGTATGCTTCTTGACCGAATTCTGCTTAATGGCAGCAAACCTATCAATGGGTTCATCATGCAGTGTCTATTAAAGTTTGGAGATTAAAAATAAGTCAATTAGAGTCAACTTTTTTTAATCGAAATTTCAATTTTTTATTAAACTCCATTTATGTTTTTAAATGTATCCAGTGCCTTTACTTATTTATTTTATTTTATTCAACTTCAACAATATTTCAAATACTGCTAAGACTCTTTTTATGTCACAGCTACTTTCCCAAAAATTATTATTGCATATTTTTAAAAATATTTTCTCTATAATACAATGTTTTGCATCACTCAGACTAGCCACATAAATAGCGAGTAGTTTGTATGTCACAAATCCTTTTGTCTTGTCTTAAATATTATTATGTAACTAACGAATAGTTTGTATTTCATAAATATCTTTATATTGTTTCAGAAAAATTTATAAAACTAACGAGTGTTTGGTATTTAATGAATATCTGTTTATATCTTATTACAAAAATCGTTTTATAGCTAACGGGTTATTTGTTGTTCATTAATTTCTGCTCAATTTATTTCAGAAATCTTTATAAAACTAACGAGTCATTGTCTTTTCAGAAATATCTATTAATCTTGTTTCATCGATTGTTATATAACTCACTAGCTTGTGTTTCATAAATACAAGTTTTTTTGTTTCTGAAATCGTTATATAACGAACGTGTTGTTAGAATAGGTTCTGTTGATCTTGTTAAAAAAATTGTTATATAGCTAATAAGTAGTTGGAAATTCTCAAAGTTCTGTTATTTGTGATTCACTAATTGTAATATAACTAACGAGTAGTTGAAATTTTATAAATTTCTTTTAAACTTGTATCAGAAATAGTAACATAACATTTTTTATTGTTATAAATATGTTTCTCTTGTTTTAAAAGTAATTATAAAGTTTAAGAAAATTTTATATAACTAACGAGTAATTGGAATTTCAAAAATATCTTTAAAACTTGAAATCGTTAACGTTAACGTTTGTTGCTCATAAATATATGTTTATTTTGCTTCAGGAATCCTTATGAAACTAACGAGTAATTGGTCCTAATATCTGTTGATCTTGTATCAAAAATTGTTATATAACTAAAGTGTAGTTTGTGTTTTATAAATATCTGTTCATCATTACTATGTCACTAATAAGTAATTTATGTTTCACAAATATCTGGTTATTATGTTTCAGAAATCGTTATATATTTAACGAGTAGAGTGTAGTTGTATCCAAATATTTGGTAATCTAGTTTCAGAATTTGTTATGTAACTAACGAGTAATTCTTATTTTTATAAATAATTGATAACCATATATCAGAAATTGTTATGTAACAAACGAGTAATTCTTATTTTATAAATAATTGATAACCATGTACGAGAAATTTGTAGTCCATAATTTGTTTTCAGAGGGATTTTTCAAAAAAAGGAGATTAAAAAATTGAGATAGTTCATCCAAACAAATGTAGAGCCTAGCTAAAACTGATATGCGATTTTTATAAGCCTATGTAGAAATAGTAGTAATAAAGTCCTCTTATTTGGTTGAGAATATGTACCGAGTAAGTTTTTTCTTCTTCATTTGTATGGTATTTTTGTCCTTATAATGAACTTCAGTTATTTGTACATAGAATTGGCTTCAGCAATTCTGATTTTTTATAAATTTAAGCGAGAATAAATTTTCCAAAAATCTCTGAATTATGAGGAATTAGGTATTTATTCTTAAGCTAAACACTAAGTTGGTCCGTAAATAGTCAGAAATGTTATTGAAAAATAATTATTTTGATATTTCAATATGCGTAAATTCGTATAATTTGAGATTTGTGAGTATCTCATTCGAGTAGAACTTCAATCAGTTGCTTTAAATATTATAAAATACTTTTAAGGCTGCTGAGTTTATTTTCAGTGCATGAAAGTAATATAAAAGCCAGAACTGCTGAACAATAAATCTAAGAATTCCATATACTCGTATATTATGTGAAAAGATTTTGAGCAAGCATTGAACACATTAACTAAAATATTTATTTGGTTTGCATAAATACTCGTATTCATGTCATATACGAGTAAAGCTGAAATTCCAAAGAAAAATTATATGCAACTAATAATGTACGAGTACTTGCAACAAAATACGCTTATTGGCTACCATATTTTTTCCAGCAATGCATTAAGCTTGAATGCTCTATGCAACCAGGAAGCCTCGGTTGCTACTTTCCATATATCAACACAGTGCCATTATTGAGCGGGTAAAGAACGGTAAATGCAAACTAATACTTTAGATACTTTTCTTTAAAAAAAATTACAAAACAAATGCTTAGATAACCTTTCTCCCACAAACGTAAAAAAGATGTCAACCACTCTTGTATTGGGACTGGCAGTGGAACAGAATGCAGTTGCCTTAACAAATGTCATTCTGCTGCATACCATCAATGGCCTCTGCATACCTGAGTGCGTCATTCACGGTATGTGCATTTCAGTTTGCATTTTTTTTGGTAAAACAATCAAATAAATCATTACGTTTAATGCGTTACGTGCTCGCAGCCTTAAGGACGCAGTCGATTGCAAATCATTGAGTTGCTGCCGCACAGCATGTTGCACAACCAACTAACAACATTGTATGCTAATTTTTAGAATTTCCTTACTGCCGCTTCCTGACTTATCGCTCATTTTGTACTTCGACTCCCACTTTTCCAAATGCGCACATACATGCGTTGCGTGCGTATCTCTGCAAGCGTTTCACTTAAGATTCCTTGTTTTTTATTTAAAAATTTTTTTTTTTATTCTCCTTAATTTTCATGTAAAATAAACCAATCATCAGTTGCACTAAATTATGTTGTAGCTGCAGTTGAAACATATGCTGCATGCAACTACAATGCATTTGTTGCAAGAATTTACACTTCAAGATTTTGGTGAGTAATTTCTACTGTATGCTGTTTGGTTTTTGTTATTTTAGTGAGTTTAGATACATTATTGGTGAGCCAAACCTAGTTTTGAGTATCGCATTGCTGGATATTAGCATTATGGCTTAAGACGGCATTCTATTGGTAAGACCAGTAGGAAGGCAGCGAACACCAGACTGTGAAAAATTTTTTTTCGAAATTAAGAATTTTCAATACTAGAATAAATAACAAAGCGGCGAGAATTCAAGGAACAAAATATGAGTATAGCATAACTTTAACTGGTGTTCAAATTAACATATCGAGATCTAATCAGATCGGAGTGCATAACCAAAATAAAATATGAATTTTCAAGTACTAGAATGAATATCAAAACGGAGAACCTACTAAATGGAGAAATATTGTAAGGAAGGAAGGAAGAAAGAGGGATGGATGGAAGGATGGAAGAATGGATGAATGGATGAATGAAAGGATGGAAGTATGAAAGAATGGAACAATGGAAGGATGGAAGAATGGAAAGATAGAAGAATGAGCAAATGAAAACTTAAATTGGAGTTGAGTTGATTGAGAACAAGATTTGATTTCAAAAAGTGGAAAGAAACGAAATAAGTAAGGAATACATCGATATAGTTAGAATCTGGTGTAAAAAAAAGATGAAACTATTAAAAACATTGAGGAATATTGCATGAAGAAAGACCAATTCTGAAATTTAACTGGTGTCTAGACAGACCTTGAGAAACTTTTCAAACAGAAGTGAAAAAAAAATGCGAAAAACCGAAAGGAATGGTCAAGAATTTTTTACGAAAAGGCAAATTGAAAGAATTGAAGCTGCTGTTGAAACAGTTTTAAAGAAGTAACCATACGACATTGAATAGGGAACGCCGAAAACCAAAAAAAAAAAATTTATAACTTTTGGATGGAAGCAAGAACAAGGCTGAACAATATCTGATATATAAGCTATTTACCCCACTTAGCTGAAAGCTTAAAGTAATAGAAATCGATAAAT
Source organism: Sphyracephala brevicornis (assembly GCA_001015235.1). Taxonomy (NCBI): domain Eukaryota; kingdom Metazoa; phylum Arthropoda; class Insecta; order Diptera; family Diopsidae; genus Sphyracephala; species Sphyracephala brevicornis. The sequence goes on along the minus strand of JXPL01005014.1, from coordinate 3,999 downwards.
ATTGTAAGAAGAAAAGCCCGAAGAATTGCAGCTGGTATTGGAAACCGAATTAAAGAAATAACGCTACGAAACTGAATAGCAAACGCCACAAACTCGAAAGAATATAATATGAAATGAAGTCAAGACAAAACAATAGCTGATGTTAGGACCGTTTTGAAGATATTTACTCCACAAAGTTGAAGTTGAACAATATCTAAGACAATAAATAATTTATGGAAATTAGGCCAAGGCTGAATTTTAGCTGATATTGAAAACACCAAAGACACTGCATAGCAAATGCGAGAAAATCAAAATAATAAAGGAATATTAAGAAACCGTAAAATTTATTAAAATTATATTAAATTAAATAATATTAAATAAAAAAAATTAAAAGTAATAATGATAAAAATAATAATATATAAAAATAATTGAAAAAATTGAATATAAGAAATAAGGATAGTAAAATTTTTGGAAAGAACATCTCCATTGCTAATTTGTCAATATTCGAATCATGCCAAGAATTTCCGGAATTGTTGCAATAAATTTTATTTTCTACTTCCTTACGACTAGTACCTAGTAAAAAACACATGAAATCCAGGGAAAAAACCTTGTTTCATTCTTTAAATTGTTAACATAAAATAAGAGAATTGGCATATTTAACAATGACATCAATTTCATTATTATTTAAAAAAAAAAAATTAAAATTCTTTCAACTAATTTGCTTACACAAATTCAATTTACAGGCAATTTGATTCAACTTGAACGAAACAAATTGGCAGGCGTTTAGCTGGAGTGCTACTCTTCGAACACAGAAACAACATATTTCCAACATCTAACGGTATAATGGAGCACTTGGTGTACCAACGGATTGCAGCAACTTAATGAATTCAGTGTGTTGCTGCAATATGAAGCGTTGCAATGTGCTGCAGCAGTTGCAACAATTTCATAACACGTTGTGAAGAATTAACATTAAAATTGAAACTGATCGCGCACGTTCTCAATGGCAAGCATCACATTCGAACGCCAATTTGATGTGTCGCAATTGTGAGTTTATAAATCAGTTTAGATTTAGATGCCAGTAAGAAAAACAGAAATACATAAATTTATATATATTTATACTAATCTAACACTGTGGAAAGCATAAATTTTGCGATGCCTTACTAAAGATTTATACGTTCGATAATTTTTGCACTCTAAAAAACATAAATAAAGCGATCTGATTTTATAATAGAAATTTAAACTTTTTTATAAATCATTTTGTTTTTTATGTCTACTGCATACTTAACTGTAGTCCAATCCAATTAAACTCAAGCCATTGGTTGACCTACTGAATGTCAAGTTAAGTTAGAGTTTTTATCGTTTCGATTTTAAATAGAGTTTTATGAGTCACGCGTTAATAGAATTCCAAGGAATACAGTATTAAACACAAAACTACACATGGACGAGTGCTAAAACTTTGAACATAAAATTTAGCAAAAATTAACATTTGAAGTAAATCATTAGGTATATAGTTTGAAACTGTATTAAAAACATATAAGTATGTATATATATGGCAAAAAAGTTACTCGTAAAATTTGCAGTACATCTGCACTTAGCCATTAAGCATTTAGTTGGCTGCTAACAAAGGCAAGCAACTTTATATATTTTTTAAGAACCCGGAAATTGTAGTTTTGGTACTTGTCAACATTTTTTGTTTTGTGATATTTTTTTTTGGATTTTTTGTAACGAACTATCGGTCAATATTTGCTAAAAACACAAAAGAAAAACTGAGTAACTTGAGACACGATTTGCTGTATATTTATTTTGCAGTTTTAAGTGAATTTGCACTGCAATGCGGGCAATATGTAAGTGCTGCACATAATTCCTACTTCGGTATGTAATAAACAAAAATGCATGTGCAAAAGACTTTCCGAATACTATGCTCAACAATTTAAATACAGTTACAAACTAACGAGTATTTCGCAATTTCTTAAAAGTAATTCGGAATTTCACGAAATTATTTCGAAATTCCATGAAAGATTTCGGAATTCCATGAAAGAATTTCGGACTTCCATGAAAGTATTTCGGAATTCCTTGAAAGTATTTCAGAATTCCTTGAAAGTATTTCGGAATTCTATGAAGACTTTTTTAATTTCCGTGAAGGTATTTCAAAATTCCACGAAAGTAATTCGGAATTTCCCGAAAGTATGTCGGAATTCCTTGAAAGTATTTCGGAATTCCATAAACGTAATTTGGAATTCCATTAAAATACTTCGGAATTTCGCGAAAATAATTCGGAGTTTTATAAAAGTATTTTAGAACTTCATGAAATGTCAGAGCTTCATGTACATAAAACTTTTGTGTTTATGTTTACACATTCTAAAATATAAATTTCTACCAGCCTTCTGTACAGGGACACTATTATATTAGATCGATTTGGTATTTATTTATGGTATGGCTTGTTGACTGAACTTACACGCAGGAAGTTCTTGGTTTAATACAAGCGGCAGTCAAGAAAGATTAACAATTGCCATGAAATCCCTCTTATATTCAGCCGTTCGGAGTTAAAATAAATATGTACCCAAAACACATATAAAAAAATGTAAAAAAATCATACAAGCAAATTTGTTTGTGCTTTGAGATGAGTTAGGAAAAACAGGCATACTTTTTAGGGCATTATTGTATTAATTGCATCAAAAGCCAATCTCTGGTAGAGAGCCTTATACTCCTATACTCTCAAATTAAATTGGACAAGTGAAAGTAAAAACAAACTGCACAATACATATTATTTCAGGTTTTCTTTTTCATTTTAAGATTTACTAATTTTACATACGAAACTTTGACTTAACTTCCTCCATCATCGATCCATTTTATGAATGTTTAGGATACAAAGTTTAAGTACGATTGGAGTTGAAATATGAATTTCTTGTTATTTAGTTTCTTTATTTGTAAATCAGTACCCTTTTGAAAAAAGAAAGTTCCAAATTTTACTTTTCATCATTAATGAGCACTCTGATTAAGTTTGCACTTAGATGTTATGAACACATATATATTTAATTTGATAAAGGAAATGTCTTTGATTCTGCTTTACATACCTCCTGACATCTTAATTTATAACAGAATATAAAGGATATTCGTAACAAAATCGTATTCCTGATTTTTAGTCTCAGCATTCGCTATATATATATAATGAAATTCCTCTGATTCTATTACTTAGTCATCACGTACCTCTTACCAGCTTAATTTTTGTTGGAATATATTAAATATTATGGCATTCCTGCATTGTGATTCGGACTTGCTAATCTAAATTTGATTTTTGTACTTTCATTGTTACTGCTGTTTTAGATATCTACTCTAATATTGAAAGTTTGTCTATTTTTTATTCGTTATATACAAATAAATTTTAAAATATAGTCTGTATCCACTGCTTTAGAGCCTTATCACTGTTTAGCTAAGTGTATTAATAGCATTCATTGTCCTGAACCCTTTAGCCTTAAGAGTCTTCAGTTGATCAGCTGTTATGTGCTAAACCTATTTCAAGAATTCATGGAATATTCAAAGAACTTTATTTATTTATATTTTAGGTTATACAGTATGTATAACTTTGTATATATATAATGAAATCTTTAATTGATTCCTTTAAAATTTAGAAGTACTCCATTCAGTTTTCTCAAAATAAATATTTTACTACATGTAGTCTGAAGTGGTGTAAAATGCCAAATTGATTTTATAAAATGTAGCGCACTACTCTTACAACATTAAATGCGGGAGTTGCTCTCCGGCTACTCCAGCATTTTCTTTATTTTTACTACTTTTCGCCTGTACACGAATAATGCCAGAATGACCTCTACTCTGCGGATTTTTTATGGCTTTTCGTACACGGAGACACATTAAAGGCATTTTTTATGTTCGCATGCAACATGAGTTTCTTTGAGCGGTCTCAAGTGAAAGAAGATCAATAATGTGGAATGATTGATTTGCCGAATTCTAATAGTAGCGGCTTGAAAGGCCTTCTATCTAACTTTTTATTCCTTTTTTTTT
>JXPL01004934.1:1457-21611 GCA_001015235.1 Sphyracephala brevicornis | reverse complement strand
TCATTTTAAAATTGTATATAATTCTGCTATTATCTATAAAATGTGATAATTTTAATTGCTTTTTAAGAATCAATAATGTTGAAAAATTCGGCATTGTTCGTATGAACTTAACATATGTACAAATGTCGTAATAATATTTGTAAATTTGCAAAATTATATAATGCTATGGACATATGAACTTACGTATACAATATAAAAAAAAATTATATACAAAGTAAACAAATATTCAAAGATAATAATCTGTAAATGAAAAATAAAAAAATTTGTAACTCAATTAATTATAAATAATCTTTCACTTCTAGCCTAAGACTCAAATAATCATTTGCCATTTAAAAAATATGAAAAACGTGTACAAAATTTAAACGCCGGCGCTTAATTCATTGATAAATGAATTGTAAAATTTCAATATTTAAAAATTATTTCTACTCCAAAGTATCTTTAAATAGAAATTCAAACTCAGCACAATTTAATTGTTTTGACGCCTCTCACGACGATTTCCAATTCAAAACGAAAGAAAATCATAAAATAGGTCAAACACGCGCTTTAATAACAATTTCAAATATTATGGTTCAAACGAAATTTGAAATTTTTTCTTGTAATTTTTAGAACGAATAAGCATTAACTGTTTGTTCTTCCGTACCGCCCAGCACTTTCTCTCTTTAACAAATCGTGAATGCACCTCGAGCTTTTTTACCTTCAACTCTTCAGGCTGCACAAAATGCACAATTTTTTCCTCTCGCTCAGCTGCAGTAGCACAGAAAGCTTTTTCGTTCTGCAACAAGTCATATATCGTACTAAGAAATTTCCAATCAGAGTCAAGTTTTTGACGCAACTCGTCCACAATTCTAGAGTTAGACATTGCAAATTATGTTGACTTTTTGTCGTATGTTTGTATCACTTTTACTATTTTATTATTATTATTATTTTGATTGTAATTTAAAAAAAAAAAAACTTTTCAAATCAAATCCGAGTTGTGCTTTCTTATGGCGCTCGTTGGTAACTGAAAGAACATACTGTCATCGTCGGCGGTTAAACTTAATTGATTGTGTTCAATTGGTTTCCAATCGAAAATTGGTTTCCAATAAAAAAATCGCTGTAAGCAGTGCTGGAAAATTCGATTAAGTACTTTTACAGCCGCACTCTTTCTGTAACTAACTTTTCTCTTTCTTTCTTTCTATCAAAAAAAGCATTTCGAATACAGAACACATATGCGGGCACCGGTTAGGTCCACGATGAACTACAACGGAACTGACTTTAATAAAATTTTGATGTCGCATATTAATAATCGCAAAACAGATAAGCTTAAAGCTGTATATAAATGCTCGTATTAAAAAAATTAAACAATTTCTTGCGGTCCTTGCTCTTTGCAAGCGAACTTTGTGTTTAATAATAAAATAAAATTCGTTTGATTCCTTATTAATTTGTCTACGAATGCTTTATTGAAATGTTTTTTTTTATAACGTTAAATTGCTTTATTTTAGTTAACATAAATGGAAATTTTAAAACAACATTAAGTGTACTTTTGTTATCATCGGAATTGTATTTAAATCTGAACTCTGATAAATAAATTTATTAAAACATATTTTCCCTTAAATATCATATAACTACTTGATTAGATAAAATTGAAGAGCCACTTGTAATTCCATTTTCACTCTAACTTGTAAGTGTGCATGAAATGCTATTAGGTTTATTATTTATTGCGTATAGTAACTATCGAATTTTAATCATTAATATGTATTAATATTATTATTCCCGATTGTTTCAAATTAAATAATTTTAATGCTTCTAGTTTTAATTGCATGTGTTATTTATGCATTTCACACAATTTAAATGTATATTTTGTGAATCTATCCTGAACACAATGTAAGAATAGTCAAATTATAAAGAAAATTGCTGATATTCTTTTTAAATAAAATTGAAATTTTGTTAATCCAACACTCAAAAGTGTTAGAATCTAAATTAATATACTCTCAGTAAAAGTCATTAATATAAAATTTGTGTATTATTAACATAACATAAAACATGAAAGTAGTCATATTTCAATTGATTAAATTTCGAACCGGAATACATAATTACTGTTGCTACATTTATTATTTGTTATCGAATGCTACCCCTGATAAAAAGCATTACTTGACTATTAGTATTTAATTCAAAAGTCAATATATAAACGGGCATTTTTAAATCTATTGTGAATACACAAGTAGTTCATGAACTTATTGTGGACCTTAACAATAGTGCTACCAGCTCCTTGGCTGTTTGAAAAAAGTGATTCAAAATATATATAATATTGTTATATTAAAATATTTATCTAGTATTTTATATATTAAATATGTAATAATACCTCTATGTGTTACTACACGTAAAAAATTTGTATGCGTTACAAAAACAATACCAAAACGAATATATAAAATAATTTTATGTATGGCAGCCATGACATCATGCAATCCACACACATATGTTTTATACTAGTGCTGTCTCATGCTCTCATATTTTGGTAACAACTGACACTGGACGTGATTGGTTTTTTTTTAATTTTTTATCGGTAATCAAATCTTCATAACTCTAAAATGTTAACACGTTTAATAAAGCACCGTGCCATGGTGCGTAATATTTCAACACTTGTTTCATATGAACGTACAGCTTCGCGGGTATTATTTACACGAAAAACAAGCAAAATACAAAGTCGCTTTGCCGGTGGAGCACTTCAAATATATTCTAGAAACTACTGTAAAAAAAAAGACGATGATGAGGATATAACAGTTACGGATGCAGAAGATTATGCCAATAAAGATGCACAGTTACCAGCGACGGTAGCTGTACCAGATGTATGGCCACATTTGCCTTTATTAGCTACACGACGTAATCCAGTATTTCCACGTTTTATGAAAATTCTAGAAGTAGGTTGAGTTACGAAACAAGTTATGAATAACAAATATATATAATTGTTTTTAAAGGTTTCGAATCCAATGCTCATTGATGTTATACGTCGTAAAGTTAAACTAAATCAACCATACGTGGGTGTGTTTATGAAAAAGGATAGTGAATCTGAATCGGAAGTCATTGACAAATTGGATGAAGTGTACGATATAGGAACATTTGCACAAATACAAGAATTACAAGACTTGGGCGATAAGTTACGTATGGTAGTGGTGGCACATAGACGTATTAAAATTACAGGACAACTTATAGAAGATTTGACTCCCACAAAACCAAGTAAGTAATGAAGTATATATGAATGTGTGAATAATTTTAAGAAAATGGTAACAATTAGCACAAATTATTACAATAAGATGCCTAGAGTAGTCATTGCATGAACAGCTGTTTCGGTTTAGTTAATGATTTTCGATTTTTAAATTACATATTTTGTATTGTGCTCGATGATACTTTTTTCAAATAGTTGAAAAACGCTTTTGTATCGTCATATTCTTTATCAGAGAAAATGACGACATTGAAATTTCCAATATTTAATGTAAACTTGCACATCCCAGCCGAAGAAAAAAAAACTGAAAATGAAAAGCGCAAACAAGGACGTAAAAATCGCGCAGGTCGTGTACAAAGGGAAGCGCAGGAAGCACCCAAAACAAGCACACCAACTGCAGAGCCAACTGTTACAACTCCACCAACACCACCAACACCAGCTCCAACACCTGTTTCAGAGGTACCAAAAAAAGAAGAACCTCAAGTTGTTAATGAGCCGAAACCTGAATCACCAACAACCCCACTACCAGTACTTATGGTTGAAGTAGAGAATATAAAACATGAACCCTACAAGCACACAGAAGAAGTCAAAGCTTTAACTCAAGAGATTATTAAAACGATTCGTGATATTATAACGATGAATCCTCTTTATAGGTAGGTCCAATTAATAAAGTTTTAAATGGAAAAAGATTTTAAATTTACTATGAATTCTTTAGAGAAAGTTTACAGCAAATGTTGCATCAAAATCAGCGAGTTGTCGATAATCCAGTCTATCTTTGTGATTTAGGGGCGTCACTATCAGCTGCAGAGCCAGAAGAATTGCAAAAAATTATGGAGGAAATGGATGTGAGTTTAAATGAAGTTATTGAAGAATCGCATTTTTATAAATCGTTTAACAATATTATTAATAACAAAGTTTTTATACATTCATATAAATACAGCTCAAATTATACTTACCTTTTACAATTTTTATATTTATAATACTTTACAATTACTCTAGATTCCTAATAGGCTACTGCTTGCGCTTGGTCTACTAAAGAAGGAGCTAGAACTTTCGAAATTACAAATAAAAATTGGGCGTGAAGTAGAAGAAAAAGTGAAACAACAACATCGAAAATATATATTGCACGAGCAACTGAAAGTTATCAAAAAAGAACTAGGAATTGAAAAAGAAGATAAGGACGCAATTGGTGAAAAATATCGAGAAAAACTCAAAGATAAAAAAATACCAGAAATTGTTATGACTGTGATCGAGGAAGAGTTAACTAAACTTAACTTTTTGGAAAGTCACAGTTCCGAATTTAAGTAAGTTTTAAATAAAATAAAAAAAACATGATGTTATGATGATGTTATTTATTACTTATTTAGTGTGACACGTAATTATTTGGATTGGTTGACCTCTCTGCCTTGGGGAGTAACCAGTGCAGAAAATCTAAGCTTGGACGAGGCTACAAAAATACTTGACGCCGATCACTATGGCATGGAAGATATAAAAAAACGTATTTTAGAATTTATTGCAGTAAGTCATCTAAAAGGTGGAACTCAAGGGAAAATATTATGCTTCCATGGCCCACCAGGTGTAGGCAAAACTAGCATAGGTAGGTTGTTTAAATAATTTAAACAGAAATTATAAAATTTTTTATATAATATGATACTTTTTTAGCACGTTCAATTGCACGTGCGCTGAATCGTGAGTACTTCCGCTTCAGTGTTGGAGGCATGACTGATGTGGCTGAAATCAAAGGTCATAGACGTACGTACGTTGGTGCCATGCCTGGTAAACTTATTCAATGTCTGAAAAAAACAAAGACTGAGAATCCTCTAGTGCTAATTGACGAAGTTGATAAAGTTGGCAAGTAAGTACTTTAGCTTAATTTGGAATATTTTCAATCTATAATATTTTTTTTGTATCCTTAGGGGCTACCAAGGCGACCCCAGCTCCGCATTATTGGAACTATTAGATCCAGAACAAAATGCCAATTTCTTAGATCACTACCTGGATGTGCCTGTTGATTTGTCGCATGTTCTTTTTATTTGTACTGCTAACATTACAGAAACAATACCAGAACCACTGCGCGATCGTATGGAATTGATTGAAATGTCCGGTTATGTAGCAGAAGAGAAATTAGCTATTGCACGTCAATATCTCATACCACAGGCCATGCTTGATTGTGGTCTAAATGAAACCCAAATAGCTATTAATGATGAAGCACTTACTACACTCATCAAAAGCTATTGTCGCGAATCTGGTGTTAGAAATTTACAGAAACATATTGAAAAGGTAAAATGCTTTTCTTATTAACGAGGTATACTATTGTTAAGCTACTGCTTTGATATTTTTTACAGGTTGTGCGGAAAGTGGCCTATAAAATTGTCAAAAAGGAAGGTTCACAATTCACTGTGGATAACAATAATATAACGACATTCCTTGGCAAACCAATATTCTCATCTGATCGTATGTACAAAGACACACCTCCAGGTGTGGTTATGGGGCTTGCATGGACGGCAATGGGTGGCTCGTCACTATTTATTGAAACTGCCAAACGAAAAACAATTGCATTGGCAAAGGACGATTTGGGTGGTACTATACACTTAACTGGGAATTTGGGAGAAGTCATGAAGGAGTCAGCACAAATAGCTTTAACAGTGGCTCGAAATTATTTGCGTGAGAAAAATAATGAGAACAATTTCCTTGAACAAAGGTGAACAATTTTTAAAATACATTCTGTGTTATTTGAATAAAAAATAATATTGTATTTTTAGCCACATACATTTACATGTGCCTGAGGGTGCCACACCTAAAGATGGCCCTAGTGCCGGTGTTACAATTGTTACAGCACTAATGTCCTTAGCGACAAACATACCAGTGCGACAAAATATTGCGATGACAGGTGAAGTTTCATTGAAAGGCAAAGTACTGCCAGTTGGTGGCATCAAAGAGAAAACTATTGCGGTAAGAGCATCATATTATAGCACAAAAATAGTCAATTAATGTAAAAAATATATTTATAGGCCAAACGTAGTGGCGTCACATGTATTATACTGCCTGAAGAAAATAAAAAAGACTACGCCGAACTGCCAAAATTCATAACAGATGGAATGGAGGTGCATTTTGCCTCAACCTATGAAGATGTTTATAAAATTGCATTCTCACTATAGTTCCAAAAGTATCCCACACAAATAAAAAATGTAACACGGTTAACGCTTAGCATTATACGACTACAAATTTATTTATACTCTAATTAATTTTATCATTTATGATGTAAAAATGTAGAAAATATAGTTTTTGTGATTAAGTTTACATATTGTTTTATAATACGAAACTGTTGTAATAAAACAAATTGTTTTGATAATGTAAATATTGCCTTTATGTATATGTGTATATATATGCTATTAAATATCTGAGTTTTCAATAATCCATTGCAAATGCTTGTCTACACGTGTATATATGCCAGGACGATTTGCTTCACCGCAACGCACACCCCATGAAACAATTCCAATTGTAACCCAACGATTGTTAGATAATTGCACCAGTAATGGTCCGCCACTATCACCTTGACACGAATCTTGACCACCAGCAGGCAAACCAGCACATAGTACTGTATCTGGAATGCGTTCAACCATAACTTTTTTGCAGTCTGCATTTTTCCAGATAGGCAACAGAACCTTTAAAATTAAAATTTCTTGCATAGTTTTGTAATTGACTTAAACTACTTTTCATTTTTACCTCCATTAAAGTTTCTGAGTATGGTCCGCCAAAATGTTGTGTGCCCCAACCCGTTACAACGCCTTCACGACTTTCCCAATTCTCACCAATGGGTGGCATACAAACAGGCCATATGTACGTATTAAATAGTGAAGGACGAACTAAGCGTATTAAGCCAATGTCATGCTCATAAGTTAAGGGATCATAATCAATGTGTGTAACCATGTTTCCAATGCGAAAATCTCGAGCACGCGTTTCATTCAGTATGTGCGTATTGTACTCTCCCAAACGTACGAATAATTGCTCGTTTTTTAGTTTGTGTATGCAGTGAGCAGCGGTTAAAACATGACGATCAGTTATTAAAACACCACCACACCAAACATATGGTAATCCGGAACGCAGAATAGCAGCCATCCAAGGCCATTCATCCGGTTCTGCTGGACGTCCACCAGTTATGCGTGGAAATTGTCTTGTAGTTATGCCACAACCGCGTTGTTCTGGACGATTTACAATACGAGGTTCATTCAAGCTGTTGTCAGTGATATCACTTACGACTTGTGGGCCCAAGCGCGAAATGACCCGCTCAGGACAACAAATACCTATGGTGCTGTTGCCATATGAAAGTTAAGTCTATATTTAAATATTTCATAGCAGACTTAAATATCAAATTACCAACCTCTTTTCTATAACACACAGTTGTGAAACTAGCCGCCAGACATCGTTTTTAAGCTCGGGCATGCGACAATAGATAATGTGTCTACAACTACCGGTTTCACCAAGTGGCGTGCGACAGGCACCATAATTCTTATTTGGCTTGGAAAATTAATAAATAAAATTATTTCATTTTATTTAATATCAGACACATCGCAAATGTTCACTCACCTGTAACAATTCCCCCTCAACGGGTGCAGTTGCTTGGCGCTTTTTTACACTGTGACTATGTAACGGATGTGCGCTTGCGTTTTTCTGTAAATTTGAATGCCAGTTTTCATTCTCATGCACACCCCACAGAAACTCATCATTATCAGATAAATCAAGCAAATCTATACAAAAAAATTATATGAATCAAAATATCAAATACAAATTCTCTTGCAAATTCTACACATACTTGCATACATACTTACCAATGTAATCTTTTACCAGTGCATCCGTAAAATTCAATATGAAACTGAAAGTTAAGATTAAACACAAATGTTTTGCACACATTTCTGAGATTAATTGTTCCTATTTGGAAAATTTTATACTCGTGAGAATACGCAACAATTGCTTCGGGTTAACAGTTAATATCGCAATTTTAATACAGTTTAGTTTTATTATTAGTTTTCTGTTATAATGTATTATTGTTATATATTTTTAATTGTTGTTGTTGTGTTGTTTTTAATTTAAAAAATGACTTTTATCACATGAAACTTCCGTTTACTCTACACATAATATTTTCGTTTATTAAAATGTTTAGACATAAATTAGTTTAATATTGTTAATGTATGTATATAAAATAATTTTAAAATATTTCCAATTGAAACAATTACATTATTTAAATGGAAAGACTTTCAACACTTTTAATTTTAATATTTATTTGAGAATATCAAAAAATAAAAGTTTTCAGCAAGAAATGAAATGTTATGGACTTGCAAACTATTTTTTTTACTGTTAAAACGTAATATTGTAAATTTTATTGCATCAATAATTTTAAAAATATATAATACGATCTTAAAAAGTTTTTTGAATTTACATAAACATAAAGTGTGAATTTAAATGATATTATATTTCAAGGAGTAATTCGTTGATTTCTTGGTACTTACTACCAACTTTTTTCTTCAACGGAGTGCTGTAAGTTGCTCTCCTGGTATCTACAAGACTCTCCGCCGTAGACTTGACATATATTTGAAGTGTACTCGCATGCATGCTATTTTCTTTGTATAGTTAATTGCAGTTTAAGTTCATAACTACATAAAACTTAAAAAGTCAAGAACTTATAGGTTGATATATTCTTAAGAGTCCCTTTGCACTAGTCTATTTTTGAAAATCTAAAATTTGTTTATACTGATACGAAAATGAATAGCAAAATCGCACTATAAAATTTATTGAACATTTGGATTGTCTTATGATTGTCAACCAATCAACCAGAATAGCAACATAAATATGCACTCCAAGAACTATCATGGATTCTAGATAATTCATAGCAAATAACATTCGTGGTTAGGCTAGATTCATCAATGGATTTAGTATACATATAATTTTATATATAACACATTTAAATGATATCGTTCTTTCAACATTTTATATTAATCCCAAAAGTTAGATATACACACAGGTTAGAAGAACAGTTCAAAAGCTACAGCTAGTCATTACTGGAGTGAATTAACTTTCAATTATACTTTAATGGTAGATCATCTGGAAATCTATATACTCAAACTACGTTAATAAGCTTGAGAATGCTGCTTCACAAAATATTTTAATTTTTGTATATTTAATTTAAATTGTCAGAAATTGGTCTTGAATTATAAACATGATGATTAATATAGCAGCAGTTTTGAATTAAGCATTATTTTACGATATAAAATATTCTGTGTGCATCATTCTCATTGCTTTAATATAATCGCTGAATATTTTTATTTCATTCATTTTATTATTATTTTTTTTAACAATGACGACTGCAGCGCATATTCCGGTTGAGAATATAATAATTTTGCTCAAGGTAATGCTCCAATGTTGAAAGACAATGCCGACCAGTAATAACCCAATAAAAATTATTAAAATCTAATACAATCTGCGGCTCCTACTGACTTAAAATATACCATTTAATCCTTAAATCCAGTGCAAAAACTTAAAAAAAATTACACAGCACTGCATAATTTAAGATAATTTCAAACATAATTCATATATAATTCATATACATACATAAGTGCATATATATGAGTATATATTTATGTACATATGTATTTAGTTCTGAACTTTAAATTCCATTTGCACACTTTATTGTTGAATATTATAGCACTGTGAAATGTTTTAACAAAGTATTAATAATCTAATCTTCAATGTATTACTTATGCTTTTAATTTGTATTAATTTTATTACACAGTTAATTCGCTTTAATAATTATAAATTTATTTGATATTAATTTAATTAAAAAATAACATATTTAGTATAGCACGATCAGTTCACAACTTTTCGTTTAAAGCAACATCATTTGTTGTGGTTATATTTAAAACTAAAATTATTGTATTTCTTGATTAAATTTATGCCGGTTCCAGTAGCAATGTTAACGCTATCATCTTCAGCACGGAGCTGCTAGTTAGCTTATTCGTATTTTCATCATTCGAATGAATCTTTTGTTTTTATTTATTTTTATTGTTTTATAGAACAACAGTAAAAACTCTGCATGTGGACAAAACCATTTTGAATATCTTATTTGTGAAATACACCAAACAATAATGAATAAAGGTTTTTGGATTGATTATTTTTTTCCATANTTGACAATATTTTGAACATATTTGGATATGTAATTTAGAATTTTATTATTATAATTTATTTCATCTTTTAAATCTGTACTGTTTTTATATACATATATATACTACAACTGCATATTCAACATGCACACATAAATGTAAATATATGTATGTATATCAACATATATTTCATTCTACATATTTTTAATTATATTATATTATTTTATTTTATTTATATTATCATATTATCACTGTTTTACAATTTCATTTATCTATAGTTATTTCTCTTTTTATTTGTATTCGCATTAATATTAATTAATTTTATAAATATAAACCTGTAACTGTACATTTTTCGACTCATTTAAAATTAAATATATGCAATTAAATACATACGTGTATGTATATTAAAATATAAATACATTTATATCCGTGTATATAGCGGGAATTGCAAGATCAACATATACAATTTTTTGATAAAACTCTAAACTAGTTTTAGCCGAGATAAAACGATGTGTGGGTCCTGTATTACATAAAGACAATACCCTAATAAATTAAATTAAAGTAATGTGTTGCGCAAAATATAATGTATAGTTGTGAGAAACAAAATTGATATACCTATGTACATATATTCATACAAACTTGCAAGTATATGTATAAGTGTAACTGCAATGAAATTTATAGAAAATTGAAGTTGAAAAACTATTTTATAATTTGTTTTCTACCTCGGACAAAGTTAGTATATTTCGTGTCCTATACTCAGAAAACTTTTATAATATGATTAAGAAAATGTTTAAATTTATTTTTTGGTTTTATTTTTGTACGTGATATGAATTAACAAAATAAAAATGTATTGGCTTGCAATGGCATAAACCAGTATAAAATTGGCTGCATGTTTTATATATACATACCTATGTACCTATATATTTACACTCTTAATGTAACTGAATGAACAACAGCAAAATTGAATTGGAATTTCCCTCCATTAATATATCTTTTCATGCGACATTGAATTAATATATTTTAAGCTTTCAAAAACAGAAAAAAACCTGGACTCACTTTGCTATGAATGAATGAATAAGTAAGGTTTTGTTCATTAAGTTAACAAAGGAAATTATTTGAATAGAAATTGTTTCCAGATATCATAAAAATGTCACTTTACAAAACTATTCCCAGAGTCATCCGAAATTCTCCAAGAAAAGATATTCTGGCTTTCATAAGGGATGCTGATCGTCTTTTGATTTCATAGGGGCTTCATCGCAGTACAAAAGACCCACCTTGCGGTCGAGGTGCTCAGTTCCTGTGGAAGTTTTTGTCTCTTATTATAATTATTATTACTTTTCAAGACTAAGAATCACGATCTTTTAAAATGACTCTTACATTGGTAAGAATGCAGGCCTTATATAAAATAAATACATTTTTGGAAAAAATTGATATATACTAACTACATAATTTGTTTGTACAATAAGCATTTACTCCAACTGTTAAATGATGTAAAGATACTAAACACGGCATATATAATTGAATATCATTTAGAATTTACAAATAACTACACATTTTTGTTATGTTAATGATCTTAAAATCAGTCCTGAAATTTATAGATTCATCTCCATCGCCGCTACAACCAGTATCTGGTTGTGGGCTTCTTCAGCAAATATTTCATGGGTCCCTTATACAAACCGATGTCATTCAGTTTTGCACCCTGGTTACACCATCCTTCCAGCCTAAGCAACGTCTTCACCTCTGTCGTGTAACATAAGGTCTGCCACAAAGAACTTTCAAAGCTGGCTATTACTTTAGCTCTATTTCTTTCACTACACCTGCATTTAAAATAATATAAAATTCATGATTTAGCGTCTCGCGAATCTTTCCCTTCACATTCGGTGTAAACGTAAGACTTTTCTCTTGAACATGGCAATAGTTCAGAGTTTTTTTTGCTAGGCATCCAAGTCCATACATGACACCATTGACCACTGTCATGTACAGCATGGATTTTATGGTTATATTTCTAGATTTCGATAGCCTTGAGATTTTGTAGATAGATTTTGTAAAATGTTCATAAAATTCAATGAATTTCATAGAATATCTCCTCAAAATTCAAACTAAATGACACTGTCAATTTCAGAAAAATTTCAAAATGATGGGTTCTGTGAAAAGATTTTGTTTTTTCTATCCGAATAATGAAGTTTTGCGTTTTCAGAATGTTCTGATCAGGTCTGATTTTCTCTATATCTTGATTAAAAATTTTGGGCTTTAAAATTTTAAGACTTTAAAATCTTAATTAAAATTCAGTTCACATAAATTTTTAAATTTTACTTTCTTAGTTAATTAAATAAAAATCAAATTAATTTTTTGAACATTATTTTTATTGCATAATTTATTGAATAAATACAACACCAAATATTTTTATTGCTTATTTTTTAGATTCTAATACAAAATTGTTTAAATTTCAATACAACAAATTATTAAACATACTAAATTAACAAAATTATTGGAAGTACATAATTATAGATTGTTTTCGTGTGATTAGAAGATCTTTTCTTAATAAAGTATAAAATTAATTTTATTTTAAGTTATAAATAAACTTGAAACAATAAAAATTATATAAAAGCCTTTAATAGGCTCTTCTTAGGTTTTTAACATAAAATGATCACAGTATAATTTATAACGGAATAATTCATAATAATACATATAAAGGTTAGTATAGTAGTTATTTTTAACTTATAACTAATATTAGTAAAATTGCATACTTTCATTACCTTTCTGGGTTTTTGTGATATTATTTAAATTCACAAAAACGTAATGCGCTACCATAAAATTGTGCAAAGTTTTTCACTTATTTTTTATTAAAAGTTTTTTTAAAGTGTAAATTGTAAAAGGATTTAAAAAATATGCTAAAAATCATGACACATTTAATGATTTTTTTTTTAAGTATTAGAATAATCGAAATGAAAAAAAAGTAAAAAATTATATAAAATCAGTACACCTTTATTTTTTTTTTTTTTTTGATATATTGTTTCCTATAAATATATAATATANACCTTTTTTTTTTTTTTTTTTTTGATATATTGTTTCCTATAAATATATAATATAATGCTATAAACTACTACACACATACACATTTATATATATTTTAAAACATACACTTAAGCTTACTACATACATCAATACTTTTGCATAGAAATAGTAAATTTATTTAAAAGTAATATTGATTGTGTGCTATATTCCCTCTTTTCGGTATTGAGTACAGTTCAATGGACCAATGGACTTTCTCTTATTTTATATTCCAAGTGATTAAAGAAACCAATATTTGGTTTTTAACCAAAGTATTTTGCAATGGTAAATTAAAATTTTTATAATAAAAAATTTAGTATTATATTCTTTTTTTTATATTGCAATGTAGAATACACAAAGTATTCAAAAAAAAATTATTTAAATAAATGTAATTCGGGCACATTTATAACTCAATACAAATAAGCAGAATTCTATACTTTTTCGATTGGAAAGCATAATATTTAACATAAAGTTTCGATAATCAGACTAGTTTTACAGTTATTGGAACAATTAATATGTTTCCTAATATAAACTATTGAGTTAACATTTATTTTGATTTTTAATGATTTGTCGAAATTTATGTTCGTTTGATTCTAAGACAATTGAATTTCTGGCAATTCATTTAGTCACACAAATTTTAAACTTATTCATGCGTTAAATATTATAAATATTTAGGTTTCATTTTCCAAGAAGCACAGTATTGCCAGTAATAAATGTCTAAGTACATTTATATTTATTTTATTAAAAATATTGAGATCAGCTTTTATAATAATTGTTTAATAAAATTAAGAAATAAAATTTGTTACTGCAGTGGTAATTTTATCGCAAATTATACAAATGATAGCAATTTGGCGAATTTCAAAAATGTTTATATCAGTAGGATGAATAAGAAACGTAGTTCTTAATATCTTACGAATCATATTGTTTGACATTTAAAAAGTTAAAAAGTTTATTAACTGAAAACTATTATAAATTATATATATATAATGAATACTTCTTTGTAAATACTATGATTTAAAATCCAGTGAAATACTCGTACGTTGTAATTAGCAATGTCTATATAACGATTATTGCAGATAAAGTGGTTAAATAAGAAATTTCTAAACTCTAAAAATCTACTGAGTAATTTAACAATTTAAAATTTTTTTAATAATTTCAAATAAAACAAATAGCAGTCATATTTATATTTAGATCTAAATGAAATTTGCACTTACGTTAAAATTAGGCTTTATATATATAAGAAGAGAGTTCAGATAGCAGTGTAAGGATTTATGCTGTAAATACTAAATTTACACATATTTTGCAAATTTTAATTTCATAAATTGTCATTAATTACTGAAATGATGACAAAAGTCAATTCATTTGATAATAATTCATTTCTATCAATAATCACAAATATGCCCTTCGTTTAATCCAGCTTGTAGCAATCGGCTCATTCTTAATGTTACTATAGTTGAACCTATGTTGAGACATAAATAATGCATCAAAGCTGTTGTTCAAATCGTGATCCATTATTAATTTCTCAATTTTTAAAAGATAAAAAATAATATGCTTTGAAATTTCTACCTTCACATTGGTCTAAAGGTGGTAATTATTAATGAATATTTTCAAAAAAACCATAATACATATTTCTAAATATATTAGTGCCACAATTGTTCTCCGTTCATAGGAACTCTTATATTCCAAAAATAAATTTTAAAAATCAAAAGTAGGTGGGCTGGTATTGTAAGGAGCCTTTGATGTGTTGTATATTAAATATAAAGAAAAGTACAAATGAATGTGCAAGCACTAATTTCTTGAAATTCCTTTGTAGAAATAATTATTTACTAACAATGGAAGTTGATATGAAATTTCATTTTTATTAAAATGTTTATGCAAACTTCTGGCTTACTGTTTTGATTTTGAGCACTTTTGCTATTATAGTTCAAAGGAAAAGTTTATTTAAAATATTTTAAAAATATATGAGTTATTGTTAGTGATCGACTATATCTTCGTTAAGTTTCTTAAACATATAATATTAATATTTGGAAAAGTGATAAACTAATATCGTTTAAATTTTTTAACTTTTTGCTATTGGTTCTTATTACAAATTCTGTTTTGAGTGCTTTTTGTGCTTTAAAGAGTTGAAAAATTTAAAATAAAAAATTTTATTACAATATATGACAATTTACTCATGTGCCTGCATTACTTCTATTTTGTCATCCTGCTGCATTTTCTCGTCCCTTTTCCTATCACTTCTCTTCTCCTGCTTTTTAACCTTCGCCTCCTTCATTTCCGTTCGTTCACTTCCATCCTCATCCCTTCTATTGCTTGATGCTGAAGCAGATTGCGCACGTTTAACACGCAATTTAATGCGCTGCGCTGGTGCTGCAGCGGTATTGGCACAATTGCAAATTGCATCAAATATACGCACTACAAATCCACGAGCACGATTAACCACTTTGCCATTCTTGAAATCTGGTATAGTAAAACCTTTGTCGGTTAGGTTATGATTTTTGTTTTATTTGTAAAAAAAAACGTATACGTGTTTATAAAAAGTATTTAGGAAAAAAGAAAATATTTATAATTTAATTAGATGAGGTTTAAAACATGCAGCATTTCGTTATATATACATATTAAATTATTATTAAATAAAGCGTTTTTATGTACATATGTATATCAACTCAAATTTATTTATTTAAGTTTATTAAAAAATTAAGTAGATTCAAATATTTAATAACCTACAAAAAGAATATCTCTGAATAAATTTTAAGAAAAAATGTTAAATTATTTGGAATATTAAATTGGTTTTATGTTTCGTATTTGAAAAAAATGTTTGTCAATTAAGACTACATACTGTACAAATTTAATATCAATTTAATAAACTGGGACGTCACTCTAACAAACAAATTACTGTGTTCACAAATACAGTGTTCGCATATTGTCTAAATAAAAAATTTTTAAGTTTCGGAAATAAAGAAAGAAGTTGAAAAGAAAAGTGATGAGTAATTTTTCCCTTATAATTTTCGTTTAACTTTCATCCCAGACATAGCCCGTCGCTTATTTTCTTTTCTCTTCATATTAACTTCTACGCGCTGAACCTAATTTTTAGTCTTGATTTTTATGAAAGTGGCTATAAAAACCCAACTGTACTCATATGGAGTAGGAAAAAATTAAAAAATATATATATAGAAGCACCTACCCTCAGCAAGGTCGATCTGAGATCCTTGACGGGTATCTGACAAGACAAATCGGACTGCGCTAGGTCACACTAGGGACATCAAGCCACACTCTGTGTCTGTCCGGCTCTGATATGGATTAGGAGGAGAATAATGGGACGAAAGTAGGCGACGTCTAAAGTCATCTCCAGCAAAAGATATGCTGACTTTCATAAGGAAGGCGGATCGTCTTTAGCTGCCATAAGGGCTTTGTCAAAACACAAAACACCCACTAGCGGTAGTGGAGCCCAATTCATGTGGGGGTTTTCGTCCCTGCCTTTTTATTATCAGCCTAAGCTGCTGCTGCTACTGCTCATTAATTAAATTGTATAAAAATTAAGCTGTTTTAAGAAAATAAATATATAAAAAAAATTAAAACACATGTCAACAAATCTACATTTTTATTCACTTCTAATTTCGAATGGACTCCAGAAAAATACCTTTATGCTATTAGAGCATCTACTTTATAAAAAATTTGTTAACAAAATATATATACGCCTAAACAGTATTTTAATTAAAATTGTATTTTATTCCGTTTAGTTTATTAAATTTCAGATCACTAAAGCTTGTTTATTTGTATTCCTAAAAAAAATAATGAAACTCAAAATTGTTCGAAATAATTACATGTTTCATTCTTCATATTTTCCGCCTTCCTTAATTAACGCCTTTCATAAATGACATTTTATTGCGTTTTTTTTAAATAATTTTTTATTTTTAATTATTAACGGCAAACATTTAATTAAAAAATAGAATGCACTTCGTATCAAAAGCTGACCAATTGTTATAAAAAGCAAATTTTCTTAAGTTTTTACACATTTCACAAATACGCGTTATTTAATTCAAGTCAAAAAAAATTTTTTGTATTTTCTAAAAAAAAAATGTTAAAATTACTCAAATATAATTTATTAATAAATTTTTTACTCATACCATTCATTTGCGCGGTGAGTTTAAAAAGGATTTTTATAAGTGCAAGTGAGAAACTCAAATTGAAATATGTAGAAAAATTTATAAAAAAAGATATTTATATAATAAACATAAAATAAAGTTCTTCAGTATTGAACAAATATAAAATTATATAAAAATAAAAATTAATTTTAAAGGGAAAAATTTTTCCTGGTATAATTTTTATTATTGTATTGTTTTTTATATATTAAACTATTAGATAACTGTTCACTTGTTCCTTGAAAACAATTTTTAAAATATAAATTTGGAATTGAATATTAAATAAAAGTTATTATAAAATACAAAATTGTAATTTCGGTTATATTAACAATATAATATATAAAGTTACTTTCATAAAAGTTTATATTAAACTAAACATTGACTGCTTCTTATCTACATTGGTAGAATTTTCATGTAGCATGGACTTCTTATTCACGTTGCTCATTTTTCGACTTGAATGCTTGAGTTTCATTTGGTGTATCTTTAAAGTTTTGAGTAATCCAGACAGTATATAATACTATTGTTATTAACAGATAATAAAAAGTTAAGGCAAATACAATTAATGTATAAATATTGAAATCAAAAATCAAAATTAGAAGAACGAAAAAATTTGAACCTTCGTTATCTGATCAAAGATAAAAGAAGGCTCCTGCTTGTGCTCCAGTATCTTACTGTTTGCGTTGTTTTAGATATTTTGTTTGCTACAATAGTTTTACATTTTTTTGTTTTTGTCTTTAACTATTAAAAGGGTCAACAATTGCATTTCCAAATTAGGCAGCTACATCATCACTTTTCTTAACTATCGGTCCACATTAAAGTCATTACTTTCATTTGGAACTCCCGCGTATTCAAAATATAACTATTCTGTTGAAGTAGTTCACAGGTAAATCTTAAGATGTGATTTTAAAATAGTTTCAAGTAGTCTTGATTTGCAAATTGTATGAAATATCTTCAAAATATTTTAACTATATTGCTTAGTTGTAAAACAAACACTTTCGGTTTTTTATTCGATATATCTCTGTCTTCTATCATACGCTGAAATTTGTCTATATATTGATTTCAATTTAGTTTAACTATTTAATTTCTTGCAGATAACAACGGAGCAATTTGAGCAATCCTTAGATATGATGCGCAGTGGTTGTGCTCCAAAATTTAAAATTCCCATAGAAAGTTTGGATAAAGTAAGAAATGGAGATTTTACGGAAAACAATCCAGAAATAAAAGTGTGTAATTGTTTAAAATAAGAAGAAAATAATTAAAATTAAAAATTATACATATATAAAGATTTATGATTATTATTTATATTTTGCAGTGTTACACTAAATGCATAGCGCAATTGGCTGGCACGGTATTAATTTTATAATAAAGCCTTTAATAAATATTATTGTATATGTAAAAAATTCTTGAAATTTGCAGTTGACAAAAAAAGGTGAATTTAGCGTTCCGAAATTTGTTGCTCAAATTCCTATTATTTTGCCACCAGAAATACAGAACGCAGCACGAGATGCAGTGTTGGCTTGCAAGGATGTGCGTAAGTAAACTTTTGAAACTTGCAATTTTTTGATATGTGATTGAATTTCATGGAATAACTTTGTAATTTTTGTCTTATCTGTCTATATAGAAAAAAATTATAAGGATCCATGCGATCGCGTATATTCTGTTACAAAATGTATGCGTGACTTTGATCCATCTACATTCAGATTTCCTTAAAATTATTTCAAGGATACTTACAACTATACGTACTTATGTACTACTTAATGTAATGCTGAAAATAGTTAAAACTTACTCTGGCGTGTTTTCTCCTTATTCTAAAATAATAAAACAAAACAATAATTTAAAATTGTTTTCAGTTAATATATTGTTTTAATACCTGTTGCAAGTTTTTAGTATTTTTAGCGTTTTGCCTCATCAAAACCTCGGCTTCTGCCTTTTGCAGAATTTCATTTAAGAATTCATCCAGCTCATCCATTTTCTTAGCGTCCTGTTTGAAGTCTAGCATGCGTTCCTCTAAAGAAATAGGTTGTTCCTCAATCTTGTCAACACTTTCGTGCGATACGACATCACCAGCAAAATGAGCGCGCATTTTTTATTTTATTTTATGATTTATTTTACTTTGCAAATAAATAATTCACTTGATAATTTAAAGAAATTTTGTTTAATTTCAATAAATAGCAATGTTAAAACCTTGTTAAACGTTATTTCTTTCAAATATTCACACACTACACGGCTGCCGTTGCTTTCACAGTTATTAATGTGCGTCTTGATAAACTTCCACGCCCGAAAATTCTTTAAGTGTTTGTAATTTAATTACAACTTCATATATCGAAAAATCAATAATTTTGTTTTTTTTTCACACATTTTTGTGTATATGAAATGAATTTCATAGCACATGCGTTGTTGATGCGTGCCGAATTAAAATATCAAAATAAAACAGTAATGTGTACGAATCGTTGATATGAAATGATTGGACAATACTGCCAAATATCAATCGTGTGAAGGGTTTTACGATGCCAGAGTTAACGATTATAAATATAGTTTTTAATTTAAAAAAAAATAACATTAAATTAAATAGAATTTATTTATTTATTAGTTACTATAAAATTAAAATCTA